>JACJUM010002842.1:7160403-7224244 GCA_020976665.1 Heortia vitessoides
ATATATATATATATATATATATATATATATATATATATATATACATATACATAAAATAACGTACATCAGAATGTATGAGCATCGCCTTTTCCTTTTTTTGGTTTTGAACGATAGTCGACTGGATAATACCACTAGGCATCATGTGTACGTTATATTTTTGATGTTGTTTGGTCTCTTCTCACCGAGATTTTACAATACAATTTGACATAGAAAATTATTAAACATATTCTAGTGGGATATATTTGACTTGTTACGGATTTTTCGCAAAGGTTAGCTCTAAAGTGATGTAATGATATTACGGATTCATCATCTCATATATTGACCTGTCTCCGAGATGAGTCGCTAAAAGCGTTTGTGTTACGGACATCAGACAACAGAGGAATCACAAATATAATAATTAATACATATATTCAACACCCAGACAAAGAATAAACAAAAACATCGTCATATAAACGTTAGTCCTGGGTGGGGATTTAATCTAAGACTTTTAATACTGGTACACTTCTAACTGTCTTATGTATTGTCTTCACATATTCCTTTCAAAGATCGCTTAGAAAAAATCTCTTTACGCGATAAGGTCACAAATTGTATAGTTTTTACTAACTATCATTGTCATGTCTGTATTTTAAAATTGTTATTACTATTATTAGAATAAAGATTTTTCATTGCAAAAGTATTGGATAAAGTTTTCATTATAAAATTATTTGCAGTGAATAAAGATCTTCCAAATCTAATGTCTAGTTGGTAGTTGGTTTGGTGAATTTTGCTGTATTTAGTGTTATATTAATAAAATGTTTTTTTTTTAATTTTGTCAAATTATAATTATAGTCTCATTATGAATACTTCTGCGAAATCAGATATATATATATTTAAATAAAACCAATTGTAGTTAATTAAAAATTAATCCGATATCATTAACTACTTATTTGTCAGAAATTTTCATATAAATTAAAACTTAAATATAATTTTATGCCAGAATACCTCACCGGCTCTGTAGCAATTGAATTTCGAATTCCGACTATGTAATTATCCAATTAACACACGCGAGTCTTTACTTAAAATCCACTTATCTCATTGGTGAATCGGCGACGCCTCAATTTTGATTGGCTGTCTTTCACAAGGAGTTTCGAATGGTGTGGTTGCACAAAATGGCTTCTGTTATTGCGATATGTCTTTTGTATTGTTTTTTGTTAATCTGCGAAACGAGTTCCTTACGATTTATCTGTCACTTTTGAGAAGGTCGTCGTTTTTTTAATTAATTACATATTTTTACAATTTACTAGTCAATTAACCGTGCACGCATCTTTGAC
Organism: Heortia vitessoides; assembly: GCA_020976665.1. Classification (NCBI taxonomy): domain Eukaryota; kingdom Metazoa; phylum Arthropoda; class Insecta; order Lepidoptera; family Crambidae; genus Heortia; species Heortia vitessoides. The sequence goes on from JACJUM010002842.1 coordinate 7,161,714, forward strand.
GGGTCTTTTTAAATAAGCATCATATAATTGGCGGTCCACTGCTGGACTTAGGGCTCCTCGAAAATTGGGGAAATTTTCCCATAATTGCCGCGCTGGGCAAGCGTGTTGGAAATCGCAGAGCGCAGCTTTTGCTAAGAACATCCCCTTGTGCATATAAGCTACACTGTTCCGGATGGACATACCGCCATCTGGTACCTTAGTCGCCTTTACGACACTGGTACAGAGGGAGGTACTTTTCTACTCTGCCAGTACATCATGACTAAAATTAAATGTATATTATACCTAAAGATAATTCTTAACTAAATATACAATACTCTTGATTTAATTACATTATAGTTTTCCCATTCCTTACATTAGAAACTGTTTATAAGCAAGAATTTTCCTTGTCACGCAAAGTACGTACCGTTAGGTAACCGGCTCCTCACTTCTTATTGGCCTTATTAGTCTAACATGACTTACTTTGTTGGCACGTTTGGACATGTAAAAAGAATGGATGAAAGTAGAATGATTGCACAAATATATAAAGCGGAAGTGAGAGAAGAAGAGTTGGTATAGGACGACCAAGGCGAACATTCCTATTCCCGCCCTGTTATATTCGAGCTCAGCTTGTTCAGATAAGTATAACCATTGGTTCCCTTACCTCATTCAACACCTGGTACAGAGATGTCTTTTTTATATATAACTAGTCGATAAGAATTTCGTCACCGCAGCCTATAGACGCTCATAGCGCGTTGCCAACCAAATACCGAGTAATTGCCTAAAACCCTTGCATCTCTCACCTCACCAAAAACAGCTGTTTGTGAGTAGAAACAAGAGAGAGAGTGAGGTATCTAAGCAGACGACCGGCAAAATTAAAAAAAAGCTGTTAAATTTCTATTTTCTCTATTTTTATGGATGTATAGGCTTCCCGTTTTTATTTAGGGAAACGGTGTATCTGATTACTCACGTAGTCATAAGAAGGTCGGGCCAAGGCACGGTGTAGTTATATTTAACTATAGGCAGTCTTTGTCGTAAAATGGAAACGTAAATTCTCCAGTAATGCTGACGTCACTGTACGCTGTTAGTTTTATGTTCGCAAAGGCTTTGCGAGTGTGTTGTTATTTAACTTTTATGGGGTCCTAGTCACGATTTTAATCTATCCTCGTGGACGCGTTAGTTTAAGATATTATCGATGTTTGTTAATCTGTTTCACTTTAAAAACTGCTGAATGAAGCTTTACATGGATACTGAAAAGTAAAAAAAGTAACGGCTTTTTTCGGATACGCACGGTTCCGTATTTGTATAAAAGCGTAATAGTGTTTATTATGTTGTTTTATCTTATGTTTTTTTATTACAAACTTACAAACCTAGTTATAAACTATGCTGTTAAAACATCGGGCTAACAACAAAGTACCTTTTTCTACTGAACATCGCATGAATTGATCTGGCTCTGAGTTACTTGTGTAGCGGATTTTAGACAATATAAGTTATTCAAATACAAATTTATCAACATCATCGTCATCATCATTATCATCATCATCAATCATAAAAACGACGGGCCCTAAGGCGCAGATGGTATCGATCCTATCTAATGTGCGAAAGGTCATCGGTTCGATCCCCGCCCAGAACCAATTTTCATACGATGATATTTGTTCATAATCAGCCAAGTCAACTGCTGGATCTATAGCCCTCCCTAAAATAGGGGGCCCATAATTGCCGCGCTGCAGGTGTGGTGGCAATGAAAGTTCACAACTTTGGGACGAGTATGCTGCTGCCCACCCCCGTAGCATCTAAGTTATACTGTTGCGGTACCTTGGTCACTTCCTACGACACCTGGTACAATGTAGACAACCTTTATGTATCTCATATAAACGAGTACTTATCCATGCCCAATATCCCGTTGTGGCTGAGTTATCTTCATCATCAGAACAGCCGTAGAGCGTCCACTGCTGGACTTAGGCTTGTAGAAATAATAATATAATAATAATAACTTTATTCAACAACAAAAGGAAACTTAAACTTAAATACATTATGATACTTAAGTACCTAAACTAGGTCTAGCCTGTTCTTATAGGCACCGAAAGGCAGGCAGGAAAGGGGGAATGTCGCCCGTAATGGCCGCGCAGAGTATTCGTGGTTTAGCTTTGCGACGGTAATACTGCAGCCCATACGTGTTCTGATGAATTTAAACTGTGCTGTTTAGGTGGATATACCGCCATCTATTGGTTCCGTACTAACAATAGCAAGTTGCGCGCACCCAGCGAGGTGTTCCTGTCGATAGAAGGGGATCGCCCAAGCAAGAGTTGACTTCCAGCCTGCATGCAGCATATGGTGGCGATAATCCGATTAGAAACGCAGTATAGAATTTAGTTTAAAACTTGTTTTTTTATATTTATTCCGTTGTTAGCGCCGTTTCCTTAAAAATAATATTTTATCGTGATTTAGGCGTCCTTTCCCCCACCGTTCTCAAGTTTAACGAGATGTTAATGTGGGAATGTTCCAATTAGTGCTACAATTTTGTGTACTAAGAGAGAAAGATGATTTTATATGCTAGTTTATATTACAGATAGCTATGAGGTCCGCTTTTCATATAAAGAACAATCGTTTTTTATAAACTCTATATATATATAGAAATTTCAAGTCACGTGGTTTATTCGGTTAATGTTTTTAACAACGAAATCAATTTTAATATTTGCTTATTGTGCACAATTTGTTCCAACTTGAGAAAAAAACAGCGAATATAAAAAAATATATCACTTTAGAAAATGTTACGTTTGGATTGCTACCTCACTCTTTCCTATTACAACTGTCAAATAGCATTGTCGCATTGCAGTGTTCCGGTTTGAAGGGCGAGAAAGCCAGTGAAATTACTGGGTAATGTATCTGACAATATTGACAACATGCTAGTTATATCCTAGTGATAATACACCGTGTGCTTGTTCTCCGAGCTGGTCTAATAAAAATAAAAACCTGTTTTGCATTATCAAAATGTAATTTGATGGAATTTTTATTAATAAAGGGAACAGAAAGTATTCATTCGGAAAATAAACACCAGAGATATCGTATCATTAAAAACGTATAGTTAGTTAAGCATATAGTTTGACAAACGTACAAAAAAGAATATTGTTCTTGATTTTATTAATACATTTTGAATATGATAATACATAGATTATGTCGAAGGATACCGGCAGAGTAGAATAGTACCTCTCCCTGTACCAGGTGTCGTAAAAGGCGACTAAGGTACCAAAACCAACAGGGTGGTATATTCATTCAAAAAAGTGCAGCTCAAATGCACAGGGCGGAAATGGGCAGCAGCATTCCCATCGCGAAAGCTGTACTCTGAGATTGGCAACATGCTTGCCCAGCGCGGCAATTATGGGCAACATTCCTCCTTTCTTGGGGAGGCTTATGTCCAGTTGTGGTATATCAATAGCTGGTGTGATAATTATAATATCAGCCTAAAGACATCCTCAACTGGACATACACCTTACTAGATTCACGACTCGAAAACTTCACTAGGTAGCCTTCCATCTTCGCTACACATGTAGGTAATATAGATATTGTGATTTATGCTTTTTCATTTAATCTGATGTCAACTTATTTCAGTTGCTACATTATTTAAAAAGCAAATACCCAAACATTATGTAAATGTATATGACATGTCCCAAAGTTCTGCTCCGACCCAAATTCAATCTAGAGAAAGCTTTCGGGTGCTTCAAATAAATCCATTCAGATACTGAAACACTGTGTAGGCTATTACTTGTATTGAAATCTAGACACTACGAGAACTTATATGTTTAGTATTTAATAGGTACTTTAGGTAAGCCCTTAAGGATAAATGAAAAAATTCGGGCCAATGTTAGCCAGTTTATGAGCAGTCTGAATAAGATTGTATTAAATGAAACCAAATTTGCATTTTTCGTTTCATATTTATCGGCAGATTAAAATATTACCTCCTACTGCACCAGGTGTCGTTAGAGGTGAATAAGGTACAAAACTCACAGATGGCGGTATAGCCAACCGAAACTGTGCAGCTTAAATGCATAGGGCGGGGATGGGCAGCAGCATCCCCGTCGCGTAAGCTGCGTTGTGCGATTGCCGACACGCTTATCCAGCGCGGAAATTATAGGTAAAAATCCTCCTTTCATGGAGAGGCCTATGTTCAGTAATGGAATTCCAATGGCTGCATTATGGAAAGTGCCTTTCTTCTCAAATTCGATCATCACCCAGGGCAAATATTTATAAGATATAATTTGTATATTTTGTGTGTCTGATTTTTGACAATTTATGTTTTAGTATTATATTTGTAAGTCATTTTTTGTCATTAATATCTATAAAACAAGTGATTTGATGGACTTCTACGATCTCGGAGTCAGATATACTCATAACTCATATACATACAAATGAAATGTTGTGTGAATTTATTTTTTAATTATTTTTAAGTGTACCAAAAATATTCCTGGTAACATAAGACATACCTAAATTTCCGCTTGCAAAATCACCCGTACATTTAGATTGAGTTCATTGAAAAGCTATAGCTCCACGAGATAACAGACTGAGAGTATTTCATACTAATTTCCAGTTGACACGTCTTGGTGAGAAACCTTAAATACGGTAAGGGTATTTGACCAAAACCGGTCGCTTATTTAGCCTAATCAACATGATTCTATTCCTCTACACATCATATCAGCCAATGAAAGTCCACTGCTGCCCATCCCCACCCTGTAGTATTTAATTTGTGCTGTTTTGGATGGACATACTACTATCTATCGGTTTCGGTACTTTAGTTCCCTCTTACGACACCTGGTACATAGGGAGGTACTATTCTACTCCGCCGGTACCCCATGGCGTATAATAGTACCAGTACAATAAAATATTAGTAGCACAATTCCTGTACACAGCATTGTATTATATTATGAAAAGTTAACTTCTACAATGATGGAACTCGAATCAAAAGAACCAAAAACTCACACGATTTTATATTTAAAAAAATCTTTGTTAAACACACTATTCTTAATTTCAATTAAGTAAATATATTTTCTGTAAGGTTTAAGTTAAAGGAGTCGTAAGGTTCTGGAATGGAGACCACGTACCGGCAAGCGCAGCGTCGGGCGTCCACCCGCAAGATGGACAGACGATCTGACTAAAACCGCAGGATCGCGCTGGACACAGGCCGCATACAACCGGTCCTATTGGAGATTACTTGGGGAGGCCTGTGTCTAGCAGTGGACGTCTTATGGCTGATATGATGATGATGATTTTGATGAAATATCTTTTCTACTCTTTATTTCGTTTATTTGGAATGGTCAATTATTATTTACCTATTCTCTTTAAATTTAGGAACTAGGTAATCTACATTTTGCACTGTGAAAAAAATTATATTTAATATTTGTTAACTAAAACTGTTACATTGCACATCTACATTTGTGCCGTTTTGAATCAATCCAACGTGTTGAAACCGTACGGTTCGCTAATTTTGTTATTATATGTAACAATCATGAAAATAGATAGGTCGTTTTATTTCTAAATGACGAACATGCCTTACCCAAACCGTATGCGCTATAACGCTCAAGATTCCGTTTCCTAAATATACAAATAAGCCCAGCGTTTAATCATATGGGGGGATTTTATAACTGTAATAAAGTTGTGTGCTGCTAATTGTTAGAAAATCAATAAATGATTATAATAATAAATTAACATAACATCTAATGCATTAACCTAACTCCAAAGTTAGTCGCTTAAAGCATTTGTGTTAGAGACAAATGTAATACTTAAATACATATTCAATACCCAGACACAAAATAAAAACAAATATAATCATATAAATGTTTGTTCTGGTTTCGGATCGAACCCACGACTTTTGGCGCAAAAGATAACACCACTGCCATCATCATATGAGAATTAACGTGATGAATGTGTACGATCTACCCGCAAGAAGTCGGAGCCGGCAACTTATAAAATAGTTAGGTATCTAAGAATGTGAACTCAGCCATGTCGTCACATCTTTGATAAGTAATCATAACTTTTTATAAATGTACATTCGATTATTTTCATTTGACCTAGACCTTATTTACCTATCAAGCTAGTTCCCACATATATCAGCTCTCATTTGTAGTTAGCCATATTTTTTATTATTTAATTAGTTCGATAGTGCTTCAGAAAACTTAATACAGCTTGCAAAAGCTTTAGTATTATGTTGGCGGCAACAAACCCTTATTACATACATATATACATACATCATGTCTGCGTTCTATCGGAGTAGGCAGAGACTATGGATCACCACTTGTTACAATCTTGGCCTACTTCTCTCGCTACCCTTACTCGCATTAGTCCTTTTATACACGCTCGTTTATTCTTGATACTTCTGACCTGGCGCTTCTTTAATACCTCTTTTACCTGTTTAAGATATGTTCGCTTCGGTCGTCCTATACCAACTCTTCTATTTACTTCCGCTCTCTATATTTGTGTAGTCATTCTATTTTCATCCATCCTTTCTACATGTCCAACCCATCTCAACATTCCTTTCTCTTTTGATGTCACATCATCTTTTAAACCACATTAATCTCTTATCACACTATTTTTTAATCTATCTCTCAAACTCACACCATACAAAATTCGAAGTGCTTTCATTATTACTGATAATATAAATTAATAAATTCGCTATGGGCTACAGTCACCTATTTTTGCTACCAATAGCAGTACCTAATAGCAGTGTTTGCATTGCTGTGCTCTGGTTTTAAGGGTGAGAGAGGCAGTGAACTAATTGGGTAATGTCATATAATATCTTCAAGTTACAAGATTGGCAACGCACTAGTATTAACCTTGTAGTATTGCGTGGACTGTATGCATTTTTGTCGACCTGGTTTATTAAAAACAAGTGACCTCAATACCAAATACTTCACACGCATTGTTTTCGTAGAACGAACAGCACACTGCTTCGCAGGGATCAATTAATCCCCTCCGATAGCCACTCAGGTCTCAGGCCGAGGTCGAGCCTCAGAGGCGTCTTCAGGTAATCGCCAGAAGTCCCGCCCAGATCCAGTGGCGCTGGAACTGACTTCTGAATAATAGAAAGATAGAATTATTCAGAAGTCAGTTCATTCTCACATTAAGTTATTTAAAGAGAAAGGCACTCGCTCCAGCGCGTTTTCCACGTGCATGATAACGGTTGATCGTCGGAGTTCTTTCATTTCCAATTGTTACTTGAATGTGTGATCATATGTAATTTGCAATTGTTTTGTTTTAAAAAGTTAGGAAAAGAAGCCGTGAGGTACCGGTAGAGCAGAATAGTACATCCCTCTTTACCAGGTGTCGCAAGAGGCGACTAAGGTACCAGAACCGGCAGATGGCGGCAGCAGCATTCCTGTCGTGAAAGCTGCGCACTGCGTTTGCTAACGTATATACGTATACGTTTTGCCCGAATTGCCGCTTGCTCAGGCGCTTTTTATATATATAGTATTGATTTTTGACTTAAAATATTAACTCAAAATCAAAGTGGCTATAGATTTGAGTACAGTAGATACGAATTACTTTGACAATGAGAGGGAACATTAACCCACATGAAAAAGTACAATTATACTTTATTTTTTCATGATAAAATATGCGTTCAATAAACAACAGTCGAAATATTTTTGGCCTTTTTTGTTGGCTTATAGCATGTGGTCAAAGTTTTACCTAAGGGTCAACAGTAACGCGTACCTACGATATATGAATTTAATTTCAACTCAATACCTCTACCTAAAAAGCACAAAACATTCAATGGACAGATTCCAAGAAACCCATCGTAATACGATGTCATTATCTATACTTTCCATAACAAATTCAATATTAAACGCTTTGTTAATTTCGCCTTTTGTCTTCGAAAACATGATTTACAAATGCAAAGGTCTTGCTAAGTAAATATCAACTTAATTCTCACGAAAACCGTTCGTTTCCTTTATAAAATAGGGGAGTGTTCTACATCTGGAATTCTGATAAGGTGCGAGTGAGATGGTGCGTGAAACAGGTGAGTTGGTAAGGGACGAAAGCAATTGGGTTAAACAAGTCCAATCTAAAAGAATTTCTTTTATCAATAAAGAAACTCGTAGTAGGTCTGTTTGATACTGTGAGGAAGCTGTAATGTCTTCGTAACACTCGTACTTATAGACAGGCTTACATGCGTGTGAAACTTACACGAATATCTATTGCCCATTTAGCAACCGCTATTAGAAATTCGATAGTCTATTACTATAGCTATACCTTTATCTGGATAATGTCTGATGCCTGCGACTTCGCTAGTGTAAAATCATCATTATCATCATACCAGCCATTGGAAGTCTACGGCTGGATATATTTTCCCCAAGAAAGAGATAATTTTTCTTATGATTGCCGCACTGGGCAAACATTGTTGTGTTTCAATTTGAAGGGTGATAAAAACAGTGGAGAAATTGGGTAATGTGATATAATATCTTCATGTTAAAAGGTTGGCAACGCAGTCGTAATATACATGTGATATTACAAGCTATATATACATGTATATAAGCTGCAGTGACGCTTACTATTACGCGGACTGTATACTTGTTTGTTGATTTGGAGTAACAAAAACTAAGCTATATTTTATCCCCATATCGTTACGGGACAGGAAACTAGGTGATATTTCTTAGAGATGTTAGTTTTTTATATCTTAAAAATGTTCAATAATTTTCTATACAAACTTTCATCTAAAATAAAGTAAGCGTCGCTTGTTAATGATATTTGCAGTATTTGAAAACTGTGTGACCTACATTGAAAGACTCACACAAAGAGTTAAAGCGAAAAGCTTTTACCCTGATTAAGCAAATCGTGCCTTTCCCTTTTAAACATCTTTCAAATAAAGCGGAGTGTATTTATTCTTAACTGCAGTTAATAAACAAAATAAGTCAGTTGCAATTGGATTTTGAAATCACTTCATTATAAATTTACCGCAACAATCATCTTCAAACAAACTTCGAAATAATGAGTTTCGATTTCAATGACTTCGTTGATACCCTTTTAGAATCCCCCCGCCACCTTCTCCCCTCATTGGTCCCCTGTTTTGGGTTAAACCGAAAGAAAGTCAAAAGGTTGAGTCTCAAAGCTATTATAATATTGCCGTAAATTTTTGAGTGCCGCTTTTGAAATTAATACCCATTTTAAGTTCCAAGCCCAAATGTTTCTATTCACGAATTTGTTCCATATGCTCCTCGACGGGTTAGGCTAACAAGAGTTTAGTTAGTAATTATCATATCAGCCCTAGGAAGTCCACAGCTGAACATAAGCCTCCCCAATAAATTCCACCAATTTAGCCCATACTTGTCGCGTTGGGCAAGCGTATTGGCAATCGCAGGGCACAGCTTTCACAACTATATATCGATATTGCCTATATATGGATATTTGTCCGTTCTGTAGCTTTAAAAAAGTTTTAAAAGACTTTTTACGACCCCAGGTACAAGAGTAGGTACTATTCTACTCTGCCGGTACCTCACGGCACGGGTTTAGTTAAAATTTTAATATATTCAGCCAATATATTAGCCGCTAAACGTTCACTGTTGGACATAGACTTTCGAAGAAAAGAGAAATTTTGCTTGTTGATAGAGGAATTGTGCTTGGTAGCATCGCAGAGCATTTGAATTACGCTGTATTGCTTAAATGTTGCTGTCTTTGGTTACGACACCTAGTAAAGGGTGAAACATATGCTTCAAGCACTTGTTTTACGGACATCAAACATCAGAGGAATCACAAATATAATACCTAAAGACACATTTAACACCTAAAACCAACGGACCAAACACAAACATTAATCATATAAAAAATTGTCTCGCGTGGTGATAAAACCCACAACCCTAGGCGTTCAAGATAGAGACACCACCGAACGTTCCGTCGGGCCCACCAATTATTAATTATACGTTTGTCATAAATTTTGATTCCTCTTCCATTCGAAATAAGGAGCAAATTTAATTACAATATATTTTGTTAAAATCATTTTCGGTATATTTTATTCAGGTAAGGCTGTAATTCAAAAAAACAGGTTAGAATTCTAGTTGAAAAAACTAAAAATTATATTTACATCGTATTTCGACATTAGAGTTCATAGGTACAACAGCGCCACTATTGGTGGAGAAACTTAAACTTACAAAAGCATTTACATAGCCAGTTCGATACAAAACGTTTACAGAGATGCCTACAAATACTTTATAAATTTATTTATTCAACATCTTTATTTTCAGTTTGTCGTAATTTTGTCTGTCGTCAGCATAAATAAATAAACAGTATTTTCATATAATCAACTAGAAGGACACTGAAAATTTGACGACCCAATCTTAATACTCCGTCAATAAATTACCTAACCTTCGTCTTTTCTCCCGAAGCGTTAACGTCAATTTCCTTCTTCATTATAAAAACAATTTAGTAAATACCGGAAAAAATCAATTTTCGAACAAAATCTTTAGCGGAATTGCGTTTCGATTTTTAATAAATAGATTGGTACAATTTTCTATTAAATAAATCAATTACAAAATCAATGTTTTAAACATTGACTTGGAATTCATTTATTAATATGGCAACACAGAAGATTTTGAATGGAAACGTTACTGTTTGAACGTAACGTTGCGATGAAATAATGTATATTTTATAATAATGTATAATGGAATGGTTATGGGTGTATAATCAATTGTTTTTCCGCATCTTGCGGTCTGAAAGAATATGTACTAGTTCGTTTGTTTGTAAAATAAGTCAAATAGCGATAGTAAGCGTCATCACAAACATAATATCATTACAAGGATATTACTAGCGCATTACCAAACTCGTGGCTTGATAGTATTTTGTCATTTACCCGGTGATTTTACTGCCTCACTCACCTATCAGACCGGAACACATCAAACAAACACTGCTATTTAGCGGTAGAAATAACTGACAGTAGGCTAACAACGCAGACGAGTTTTGTATAAAGTCTATTTCTTGGAAAACATCTTTGTGTGATGGAAAATATGCTAGTCATCCTCATGTCGGCTACAAGACTTTCGCCTATAGGCCGCCCCAAGTGATGTCCAATAGAACCGGTTGTATGCCTATCCTACGGGACCTGTTAAATAGTCTGTCCACCTGACGCTGTGCTAGTGGTCTAGTAGTAATCTAGTAGTGGTAGTACGTGGTCTCCATTCACAGCTTTATTGGCTCATTGTTATAGACTAGAATGCTTCTCCATTTCTATCTGATTAACAAAACTGATAAACTAACTATGCCATGAGGTACAGCCATAATAGTACCTCTCTCAGTACCTCAGGTGACGTAAGAGGCGACGAGATACCAGAACCGACAGATGGCGGTATATCTTTTCGAAAGGGTAGCTCAAATGCACAGTAAGGATGAGCAGAAGCATCCTCTTCGCGAAAGCTGTGCTCTGCTATTGCCAATACGCTTGCTCATTACGGCAATTATGGGCAAAATTACCTCTTTCATAAGGAGGCCTGTGTCCAATAATGGACTTCCAATGGCTGAAATGATGAATACATTTGTAGATAGGCAATCAAATAATAGATAGTTCTCAATCTATTATTTGGCTACCTAGACAGGTTGTGTTCGTTGCGGCCTTGAGACTACTGGGGTCGACGTTTTACCGCGAATAATTATCGGGATAATGGGTGTAACTAAGGAAGTTTGGGAGGTTTGTAGCAACACATAAGCGGTAGCGATTCTTCTTCATGTATGATTTATTTAGTTATCCGTCCGATGGCGCAGATGGTAGTGGTCCTTTCTTGCGCGCCAGGAGTCGTGCCACCTAGAGCACATATTTATATCATGATATTTGTGTTTGTTCTGGGTGTTAAATATATGTATTTATCTAGTATATTTGTGATTCACTTGTTTTCTGGCGTCTGTAATACAAGTGCTTTAAGCATGGAGTTAGGTCAATGTATGAAATTTCGTGGGAATTTATTTATTATATTTGTATATGTCACTGACCAATATTGATGATAGGAGAATTATTTTCCTAAATTAAACTCGTTCGTCATGTAGCTTATAGCAAAAACTAGTTTCTCATAGGCTTAACTAGCGTGCTAGCAAGCATGTAGGCATACAGCATGCAGCAAGTTTGGCGCGCTGCGAATCATAGGTGATCCCATTTAAGCATACTGTCGCCAATGGTTTTCACTTATCACTGCAGCTTCGGCTTGCTGGCCATTTGTCCGTTGAGTCTTGATCGCTTCGCTGTCCCTTGCCTACGCGGTATTGAAAATAACTTTAAGGCTAGGGCAGACAAATCAAACACAGCATACGTGAAGTTGTTTTTACATATTGGCATATGTGAAGAGTGGCGGAGTGTGCATAAAAGGCAGAGTCAAATTGTCCCTTCCCCTGTATCAGCTGCATTCACAAAGCTTACGCTTTGGATAAAATAACCCCTTTTCCAGGGATGCCTATGTCCGACAGTGGATTTCCAACGGCTATTATGATGATAATTTTCCCACTCTTCCTAATTACTTGCTACAGATTATCCTGTTGTCGGCATGATTGTTTTCGAAATATTCCAGAATAATCCATACATTTCAGCGAACTTAAACATAACATTAATTGCACACCAAAACTTTACCAATGCATCGGCTCCATTCCATTAGGTAATGAAAATCTGTTCGGTAGTTCTTGAGTTAATCGAACGATTCGTACAGGAAAACGCAGGACTAGATGTATGATATGAAGTGATAATATTTTAGAACATTAACACTTGCACTATTTATAATAATAAAAAAATAAAATCACTTGACATCTTATACGATGACCTGACACTGAGGTAAGTAGCATAAACCATTTGTGTTACGGATATTAGACATAACACCCAGACACAGAACAAATATAAATGTTCATCATATAAATATTTGCTCTGGGAATTGAATCCACAACCTATGGCACACAAGACATTAATAAAACGTTTCTAATAGCTTTTTTTAAAGCTTATTTATATTCATCATTTACCCTTAAAAATGATGACCAGCACCGTCACATGTTACATCACATAAAATAAACTGCGTTTTAAAACCGTTTAAAATAATCATAATTGCATGTAGTTATATAAAATGTATTAATTTGTTTTTTAATGTTAACAATATTAAATATTAAATTCAATATTTGAGACTGTTAAGATTTATAGTATTTAATATTAATGAGATATAATAAATAAACTTGATGTTGCTCTGTAAATAAAGTTTTTATTTAAACATGCATATATACATTACAGCTAATTTGCTCGTATTTAATAATCAAAATTAACCTGTATTCAATAAAACAACAAAAATCTTATATAAACCAAACCTCTCTTTTTCCAAAATAATCTGTATATCAAAGTTTCCTATATTTCATGATCATAGCAGCCGTAAAACGTCTACTGCTGGACGATGGACTCCCCAAGAAAGAAGGATTTTGCCCATAATTGCCGCGCTGAGCAAGCATGATGCCGATCGCAGAGCGTAGCTTCGCGATGGGAATGCTGCTTCTCATTTCTGCCCTGCATATTTGAGCTACTCTACTTTAGATGGATATACCGCCGTCTGTCAGATCTGGTATACCAGTCGTCTCTTACAACACCTGATATAGGGAAAGATCTAAAAAAAGGCTATTATACTCTGCCGGTATCACACAGCGTGATTGATGATGATCGAATTCTATAAACAATTTACTACTTAAGATATGCTACAGCAATTTCTAAAATTATCTATATATAGATAAAAAGAGAAGCTGACTGGCTGACTGACATATCAACGCAGGGAATAAATTTTAAAGATAAAAAACTTGAAACTTCAAATTGTGCACAAGGGTTCCTTCTATAACCAAAGGGACCACTTAAAAGGATTATAGAAAGTTCGTCCTTGAGGGAGGTAAAACGGGGGTGCAAACTTTATATGAAATTTGATTTTTTCCTGAAATCCTTACTAATATTACAAATATGAAAGTAACTCTATCTGTCTGTTTGTTACGCAATCACGCCTAAACTAATAATAGTTGAAAGCCTTAAAAAGGACATAGGTTACTTTTTCATTCGACATAAGAGTTGTAAGGGTCGACCCCTTACAACTCTTATGTCAAGTTAAGGGGGCATGAAAAGTTATAAGAAAGTATCGCTATCTTTAGAGCTAGAAGCTTAAACCATATTATTCAGGCTATTGATTTGTATTTATAAATAAATATAACAAATTCTAATCAAAGTTTATATAAGTTAAAATACAAAGGTATGGTGCCCAAAGAAAATACTGCATGCGGACTAAGTCGCGGGCACAGCGAATTAGTATAAAAGTTTTTCATTGCAAGTCATGAAACACGTGTATTTAAATCATCCCTTAATGTTTTTAAAAGGGGATGCAAAGTTAGTATGAAGTAACGCGGGTAAAACCGCAAGGCTGTTTTTCATTCCCGCTTACCGCTGTAACTAGACGTTTTTCAGTTTATTTACGCAAAACTTGAAGTGTAATCGCGGAGAGTCCCAGCGGTCACCTAAAAAGTCCCGACATGTTTAATGTGGCTTTATAGTTTAGTTTTTGTTATAAATGGTATATGGGAAAGCCAAAAGTTCGCTATCATGTGGATTAAAATATTAATTTACATATCGTATCGTATCATATTACGTATTGTGGTGAGAGGTCTGTATAGAAGAAGTATGTTACAAGCGGTTTTAACATGTTGACATTTATCTAACAAGATGATCATCGTCGAAGGTGGTCTAGCAAACAGAGGCACGCCGCGGATATAATTAAAATATGAGGTAGACCTAACACCAAAGGTGTCTGCATTATTCAGTACTCGCAACTTTTTCAACCAAACAGTAGTGTTCGCATTTCTGTGTTCCGCTTTGAAGGGTGAGAGAGGCAGTGAAATTACTAAGGGTATTGTGACGTAATATCTTTTGAGTCACAATGTTAGCAACACGCTAGTGATATCCTTGTGATTTTACAAGGCTATCCTTGTGATATTACGTCTATAAGCTGCAGTGACGCTTAATATTGCACGGATTGTTCGTCAACATGATTCAATAAAAAAAGTATAGTAGAAATGTCGCTGATGAGGTACTTGTGAGTAATAATAATTCTACACAACATCTCATATACTGACCTTAATAAAATAATTAAAGCAGTTGTATTTATAGATATTAGTTAATAGAAGTCACAAGATAAATATTTGAATACATATTTTATTTAAGAACTCTTTCTTCATTCATTTGACATTTCATCATCATCATACTAGCCATTGTTAGTCCACTGCTGGACATAGGCCTCACCAAGAAAGGAGGTTTTTTGCACATAATTCCTGCGCTGGAAAAACGTGTTGGCAATCGCAGAACACAGCATTAACGACAGGGATGCTGCTGCCTGAAATAATTTCTGCTTGTGACACTTCTAAAACTACCAATGGTCCGGTAAAAATCAGAAAAAATAACGTTAAGTCAACCCACACAAAATCACGGAAACCTAATGTAATACTCAGGTGTCCCTAATCATCTTTATCTTATAAGTTTCTTGATCATTGAATTAGGTCTACCTAAACCGAATCTGTCGACGCCAGACGGGTCTTAACACTGAGTTAATATCAGCTTCATTCAATTAGTCACAGAAAAGAAACGAAGAAAAACTGATAATGATAAAATACAGAACCACCGTGTTCATCGTTTAAGGAACTTTTCTTGGCATTAATTTAAAAAAATTGTCTCAAAGCTTACAGCAATTCAACTCCTGGCAGTTTTATCATCAACATAATTTTGTAGGTGATTGAAAACGTATTTTTTAAAGTTAGAAAATCCATTATTGATATCCATCGCCATAAGAGAAAATCTACTATCTATTTTATTACAGAAAGTAACACGCTATTTAATATTGTATATATATTGAGCCTATCAAATTATCGAATATATATATTCGATAGTGATAGTGTAAAGTAAAATATTTGTAAATAGCATGATCACTATATAATATAACACTAAGTCGCTATATATAAGCTACATAATTTTAATGCAGTTTATTTTTAATAGATAGAGTAAAACAAATCTTTGTATGTACAATACATGCATAATATAGTAGAGAAACACTGATAATTTTTAAATTGATGTAAATGAACATCATTTTTGCGATTACATTGCAAACGCTGGCTGAAAATGTATTGTACACCAAAAAAATGTCTATATAAAGTCCGCGCTGGTATATGACCGTCTCTTTAGGATAACCTCCAATAACCATTTATTATCTTCGTTGTACCCGTGCTAAGCCAGTGTGGGTCGCTGATTATACATAAAAAAGATAATTTTATTAAAATTGATCATCAAAAAGAAATAAATAAAAACAATAATTCTAAAAACCACAAACTATAAATCATCCAGCGCAAATAGTTTGCGGGATCGGATCGAGACTGCAAACATTCGACGCCTCTGAGGTCGGACCTCGCCCCAAGTGGCCGTCGTTGGGGAAAGTAGAATTCGTTGTTTGCTCACGACGAGGGCTAAGTGAAGAGAGTGGTTGTTAGATAAATGTTTGCCCGAGGTGGGGATCGAACCAATGTGGAATTTAAGCAGCGCTGTTTTGTGTGGATATAGGTACCGCTGTCTGTTGACTCCGGTGCTTTAGTCGCCTCTGACGACACCTGGTGCAAAAAGAGGTACTATTCTACTGTGCCAGTAAGTAACCCAGACAAATATCGGTATATAAATATTTGTCCTGGGTGGAGATCTATCGCCACGACGTTTGGCGCAGAAGATAGGGACTCTACCAAAAGCTTCATCGAGCCTGTCAACTTTTACTAGATAAATTTACCAATACAGTTTTTCCTTCTCTTGCCAATAATAAGTCACATTCATTATTCATCCAAAAACTATGTAAATGAACTGCGTATGATTCAATTTATCTATGAATTGTTAAACAGCCAAATAACAGAAGTTTTGGGTCCTCAATAGATTGAATAATTTATTCAAACACTGTATTATCTACTGCAAATATTACTCTCGAGGGGTTATGTTTTTGGAATTAGTTTGCTGTGAGCGCGCAACTTGAGACTTTATTTAGTTCACTATTTCATCATCATCATAGAAGGCGTTGAACGTCCATTTCTGGACATAGGCCTCCCCAAGAAAAGGGGAATTTTGTCTATTACTGCCGTGTTGGGTGGACGTGGTGATAATCGCAATGCGTAGCTTCGCGACGGGAATTCTATTGCCCCTCCGTGCCCTGCATTTGAGCTACGCAATTTTTAGTAGATATACCGTTATCTGCCGGTTCCGGTATCCCAGTCGTTTCTTACGATTACTGTTATAAGGAAGGGGGGGGGGAGTACTATTCAGCTCAGAGATTATACTATTTATTTTGTTTATTCAGGGCATCTACGAGGAGTTGTAAGCCTATGGGGTCGTAAAGTTTCTTGAATCATGCACCTGTACCACAAGATGGACAGACAATTTGAATAGAGCCGCAGGTTCACTTTAGATGTAGACCGTAAGAACCGGTCGTATTAATAATATTCTAGAGTTTGTCAATAGAACCGGTTGTACTGATAATGATATGTTTCATGAACTGATACCAGGCAACAAAGAAATTAAATAAAGGGTATTTTTAGAGGATTAGGAACTTTGACTTGGCAACACTTTTAACTGGCGACCATTTTGTCAGCTGTCAAGTGATTTGTTTAGTTTTGTTTGGCAATTTAACGTGAATAGACTGAAGCCTGAACAACGCTTCCAAATTGTGCAAATTTATTTAGAAAATTATGGTTCTGTTCGAAGTACGTATTACGGACTACGTCCATTTTACGGTTAATGTAATCGTTCATCAAAGCAATTGATTCGCCTTAACTAAATGAAAATATGCATCATACAAAAGAAGCCATTACTGCTGTAGAGCGTAGTGAAAAAGACCCAGATCAGTCTATCTGCTATCGTGCGCAGGAATTGGATGTGCGTAAATTCACTTTATGAAAGATTTTGCGGTTTGCCGTGAATGGGCCGAAAAAGATAGCCGTTGAATCCGATTTCCATACGCGAATTTTGTTTAGCGATGTAGCTTACTTTTGTTTGAATGGAAACGTAAATAAACAAAACTTATGGAGTGATAATAAAAAAGTATGTTTCGACATCGTTACATCCAGAACAACTGACTGTTTGGTCTGCTTTATGGGCTGCTGGAATAATTGGATCGTACTTGTATAAAAACGATGCCGGCTAAAACGCTACAGGTAATGGTGACTGCTATAGAGCGATAGGTACTGACTTTTTCGTTTACCAATTGAACAACCACGTTGTGCAGGTGTTGTGGTTTTACAAGACGGCGCTTCGTGTCATATCATACAGCTGGTGCCACAATTAATTTATTTATGGCATCATTTGGTAACCGCATAGTTTCACGTTTTGGATCCGTGAATTGGCCTCCTCCTATTTCTTGTGGGGATATGTGAAGTCGCTAGTCTACACCGATTAGCCCGAAACGATTGACCACTTGGAAGACAACATTCGCCATCTTATTGCCAATATACGGCTACCACTTCCAGATTAGACTACGTTTGAGCCAACCATGACGGTCATATATGCCGGAAATAATATTTAAATTATAATGCCGAAACATATCATTAAAATCTTCTTTGTTTTATTTCATTTCGAAGTGCTATATGCTTAAAAAACGTCGCTTACTTTAATACTTATTAAATGGACCGATGGCGAAAATTGTTTGCTTGCTCGCCATTGCTTGTTCGCCAAAGGTCATGGGTTCGACCCAGAACAAATATTTATATGATGATATTTATGTAGGTTACTGGTGGAGTCGTGTAGTACTTTACACAGCATCTGGTGCCGTAAGAGGTGACTGAAATACCGGGGCCAACAGTTGGCAGTATATCAACCTTAAAGAGCGCTGCTTAAATATCACAGGGCGAGGATGGGCAGCAGAATCCGCGTCACAAAGTTGCGTTCTAAAATTGCTACCATGCCTGCCAACCGCGGCATTATGGGCAGAAATCCCCCATCTTGTGGAGTCCTATTTCCAATAGATGATTTTGGGTGGCTAAATATGATGATAATCAAATATCATGTTTGTTTTGTGCCTGGGTGTTGAATATATGTAATTATGTACTGTATTTATGATTCTGTGCTTTAAGCGACTTATCACGGAGTTAGGTAAATATTTGGGATGTTGTTTGAATTTATTATTATATTACAACACTCAGATACAGAACGAACACAAATATTCATGTATTTATTTGTCGTAAGTATTAGAGGCCTTTAGAGCACAAGATAGATGACCCATTGTGTCATCGAGTCTATCAAAGAATTCATTAATTAATCGAATTAAATTTCGGATGTAGATAAAAATAAACAAACATATACGCTTATTTACAATATAATAATAATATAAGTACTCTTTATTGAACAAAAAAAATTACATAATGATAATGAATAAAAAGTGACAAGTTCTAATACAATAGGCGACCCGATCGCTCAGGGCAATCTCTTCCAGCAACCTTTGGACGGATATACACTCATTTGCAAAAAAAACGGGCACCTAAGCAACGAAACATTCCAAATGTTACTATTGGTTTGTTTAATAATTAAAGGTAGTTTTACTTTCACAATTTTGTAAATTAATAAGCAAATAATCGTTTTCGTCAGTATTATGATAAAAAATTTGATAAAATGTATGGGTTTTAATGCTAAAGTTTACTAGTAGTGTATGCTCGCTAGTAGTGCTTATGCTCGTGAAGTAAAGGTTAACAAAAATTTTTGTTTGTTTATTCTTTAATAACCCACTTTCCACTCCCCAGTAAACTCTATGATGGTCTGCGGAGTCGGTTGTACTATTTTCACGCTTCGTTTCAGAACGTCCCAGACATGCTCTATAGGATTGAGGTCGAGACTTCGATGTATCAATAAAGACTAATTCTGTACGATCCATTGAATTTTTTCCTGCCCAAAACATAACACAGCCCCCACCATAAGGTGTGATTTCTTCAAAACAAGCCTCTGCAAAGCGTTCTCCTCGTCTTCGTAGCACTCGCTGACGTCGAACTTCACCGAACAGAAATATCCTGGCTTCATCGGAGAACAATACCCTACTCCAGTCTTCTTGAGTCCATGACTCACAATTTCGAGCAAACATAAGCCTGGCAACTCTGTGCTTACGGAGTAACTTAGGGCCGCGGGCCGGACGATGACTGCGTTTGTTGGCCGCGAGAAGCTTTCTCCTGACCGTACATAGACTAATATGCACATTTCTTACTTCTTCGAGGTTGTTCTAAAGGTCCACTTACGAAGACTTGCGATTTCTCAATGCGCGACTCACAAGATAACGATCACCCCCCCGTGGTTGGGTACATGGTTTTCTTCCAGAACCAGGCCTTCTCTCGACGGAACTGGTGTCTTGATACCGCTGCCAGGTCCTTCGAATCATTGAGCGATAAAAAAAGCTTTGACAGTAAAGAATATGAAATAAATTAATGAAAATTGACAAAAAATTATGAAAACCGATATTATCTTTTGGAACTTCGCACCAAATATGTAGGATAAAAAGTGGTTTTCTGTAAAAACGAGCATCAAACGAAAATTTTAATTTAGAACGTACTGTTTTAAACTCCACGGCATTTTAGAACCGGTCAGTAACATAATTAATAAAGAAACATTACAAATGGTTGAAATAATTTTGATACCGTATTTTTCCTAAAGAAGAATTGAAATAAAAACCACCCTTTTTTTTGCCAAATGAGTGTGTAAGAAGATAATATGATAAGTTGTATGTAATATGTAATGTATACTGCTGATTTATCGATAAGAAGAAAATAAAGTAAATATAATATGTAAGCAAAATTTAAAGACGTATTAATGTCATGAAATATTTATATTATTGTGAATGTTCAGTTAATAAATAAAGATAAAGGAACAGGGGTAATAACAATTAAAAATGGAGAAACTTTTCTTTACGATTTCGTGCGTAAATCAGATAAGAAAATATAACCTCATTATAACCCCATAATAAAACCATGAGTAAGTCGGTTCAGGCTGAAAAAACGTTAATTTTCTCCCATAAAAATGTCCGAACTTTTCCAGTTCAAAAATATTCGTGGAAAGTCTATAATCACTTACAAAGTGGGGTAAGAAAGGAAGAAGTTCTAACTAAGTAACTCATTCTTCTTCGTGAATGACGCGTTTAAAACATTGGCCAGAAATATTTTTTCTATGTAAAACATTTATTTATTTATTCGTTGTAACTCACAGTAAAGACAAGGTGTTTAAGGTTTAAAACCAATACAAACATGTTAATAAAAAATATATAACAAACAAAGTACAAGAAAAATAAATACAAATCTCCAAATTTAGCACCAAAAGAGAAAAAAATCGCTGCAAACTAATATATAAATAAATATATATTTAAACAAAATTTATATGCTTGTTATTACATATGAAGAGCCTTTTCTGAAAGCATATGAAACTATTGACATTAAAAAAATATATATTTTCTTCTTTCTGTTCCGGCTAATCTCTGAAACGGCTGGACCGATTATAGCGTGACTTTTACAGGTAAATAGCTGATGTTATAAGTGACTTTGGCTAAGATTTATTTTTACTAGCAGCCAGTCTTTTCTGTTGATAGAGTTTCGATGCTAGTTTCGATTCATTGAAACTTCAATTTATATAAACTGTTTGACGAAGCAAGAAAACAAAAAATTAATTTGTGTGCGAAATTTCAAGTTACCAACCCTTATAGTTTAGCATTGATGTCAGTCAGTCAGCTATTTCTTTTATGTATATAGGTGTCATTAGACTTCCCTTTAATTTTCCTACAGTTTAAATACGTGTTTTAAAATTAAATTCATCATTGGACACACACACCAGAAAAAAAATTCCAAACAAAAACTGGTGGTGCTTTAAGTTATTTTATTTTAAATATTAGTTTAGATTTCAGCTTTTATGTGTGTTTAAGAAAAAAAAACATCTTGCACGCCTAAAAGATTAATCACTACTTAATATTCAGTCACTGTGATTTACCGGATGATATTAAAGAGCAGTGCCAATATCTAGGGACCATTACCATCGATACCTAATAAAATGTAACGGTATTACCTTATAATCGTAAAGAACTCCCCAAAATGTACTAAAACCCATAACAGTATACGTTTTGGACGTGTAAACCGCACTTTGTGGAACCTTGGGCTTCTTTCAAGGGTAGTATGAATGCAGTATGCCATTGAATATATACATTTTATGTTACCAGCAATGACTTATGGCAGTTGGAAGACTGTACGAATATATGGACCGGAAATGAATAGAAGTGTTGTTGCTATTGGACGATATAGGAGAATGTGCTTTCTACAAATTTTGATAAATCTTTAACTGTTAAAGTTTTGCTCGTTTGTAGGATGCACTTCCATTAACATTCTTCATTCAGGAAGGTGGTGAAGGTAATAATTTCTCGTTGTCATAATTCCTTATGATAAACGTCAAGTTTACAACCTTCCTATATATTATATAAAGTTTATAATAATGTGTTTATTTGATTATATATTTTACTAAGATTCACTTTAAAAATTCAGTTTTAAATAGGCAGTTCTATTCCTATTAAATTTTATTTACTTTTTATATGTTTCAGTGTTCATCTTATGAATTTTTTTAATATTTCTAGTGGACAACAATAAAATATATTACTATTTTTCAGAACAAAGTATAATTAATCAAACTATGTTTTCTTGGAAAAATAGTTCGGCGGCCTTATGGTACAAGTGATAGAAGTCATAAATGGAACCAAAAGAAAGAACTGCCTTAATTTATTTACTCATATCGGACAAGTACAAACTCTGTTAGAATTTATAGAACGTATTTGTATTCGGATATTCATTCTATAGGTAAAATTTCTGCCATATTTTCAAGACCAATATAATCCCGCGCAACCCCCGATTTCGTGGTACGGGAACCGTGAAATGACACAACTTTAACTTTGACATAGGCGTAAAATCCATAGAAGTCCCCCGAACGATCAGAACAAAGGACCCTATCAAAATAACTAGGCCCAATCTAAAAAGGCCACTACAAATTTTCCACTGAATCTCTTTATTTTATGCTAGCAAATATAATTTTGCTTTTACCAACTTCACGAAGTATTCGCTTCAATCTTATCACCGAGTGTTAAAGTTGAAATTTGTATGTATATTGTATTTTTGTTGTTGCAGGAATCTCCTTCGGGATGTTTCTACTTTAATAATATGAGTCATGACAAATTTCGAAGTTCCTATTACTTTGTATTAAGATTCAAAGTTGTGTGGCTTTGATATGTAGCTTGTTTAACATTTGATTTGGTTAAAATGATTTATGAAATTTTTCCTCTATTTCCTTGTGGGGAAAATATTTTGTTGTGTACTTACAGGAAAACGTTTGTTATGATTATTTAGAAGAGAGGCAACATTATCCTCAAAGGTTAATAAAGGATTGTAACTAAAATCCATTGTCATTTGTCAGATCTAATAACGTGCTTGAATTTTTACGTTTCGCATTTATCCTATATTTATTATAAATGCGAAAGTTTGTAGGGATGCATGTTTGCTACTATTTCACGCCAAAACGAATGAATAGGTAAAAATGATAATAATAAAAAAAACACATATATTGATAATGTATTTACCACATCAGCTTGCCAAGATAAAGTATTTTCTTGATCGGAAATATTTAACGGAAGCTTAAAAGTTTGTGAGTTCTAATATAGGTAAATAAATTCACACATCCCATACATTGACCTGTCTCCGAGATAAGTCATTAAAAATGCTTATGTTACGGACAACAGAAAACAAATTAATTTGTATTCCTTATTAAATTATTTATGTATTCGTTATTTAATTATATATGTATTCATGAGGTACCGGTAGAGTAGAATAGTATCTCCCCTTGTACTAGGAGTCGTAAAAAGCGACTAAGGTACCAGAACCGAGAGATGGCGGTATATCCATCCGAGATAATGCAGCTCAAATGTGCAGGGCGGGGATGGGCAGACTCCCAGTCACAAAAGCTGTGCTATTGTCAACAGGCCCAGCACGGCAATAATAGGCAAAATTCCTCCTTCTTGGGGAGGCCTATCAGTAGTGGACTTTCAATGGCTGGTATGATGATGTATTCGTTATTAAATAATGTGTATTCGTTATTAGATTAAATTAGTATTTCCTATTAAATGATGTGTGTATTGCTTATTTAACTATAAGATAGTGTGTGAATTTATTTATTATAATGCTTTGTGCATAATGAAATAAGTGGTACACCTAATTTTCATTAAAAAATTTTGCATCCTGAAATAATACTGAAAGGAAATATATTAAATCTCCTATTAAGGTCCATTTAGATTCAATGCGCATTCGATGTCCCTATATAATGCGGATATGCTTCTGGGTTCTATCTCTACTTGACAAAATATAACTTAAAATTTCTTCTGTGTTGGTACCTCACTCTCACATATTTCTACCACCTAACCGCAATGTTTGCGTTCCCGTGTTTCGGTTTGAACGGTGATAGAGGCATCTGGGTAATATGATATAATATCATCAAACCACAATATTGGTTACGCCCTTGTGATATCCTTCTGATAATATGTGCGTCTATAGACTACAGTGACGCTTACTTACACGCGGACTGTAAACTTGTTAGTCGACCTAGTCTAATAAAAAAAAACAAGTTTGTGTTTTTTTAATGTTAGTTATGTATGCACGCACTCAAAGTGTGACCGCGACGTCGTCTGCATGAAATATTGTCTTTAGGTACCATACCATACCTCGCCTACTTGCCCGCCACGCGCCGAGTCACAACGCTCTCGTTGTGTTTCTCACTCACTTCAACTTCAATTTTACATTTCGTATTGACTCCGTAAGTGTTAACTCTCGTATTTTGTTTCTTTTCGCGTTCCATGCAAACTCTCATCGCCTTTTCCCTCTTGTTATTTCACCCCCATGAGGGTTCTTTAAATGTCATCTTTATTTATGTCTAATCAACAGTCTAAAAACAAGTTTAAAAATTCTAGCTCTAAAAATGTTGATACTTCCATACAACTTTTCTTCTCCTCTTTTAACCCCTTACAACCCTCTATTGCAAATGAGGTGCCGTTTGTTTTTTTTGAGACTATATTATTTTTTACATGAAATTTTATTTAATAATTTACTGAAACTACTGAGGTTCTGACGTAAAAGAATTTTTCAAACAGAGCTCCTTTTTCATTTGTAATTAATATTATGAATTGCAAATCCCTACTAATGTAAATGCCGTGAGGTACCGTTAGAGTAAAATAGTCCCTCCCCCTGTACCAGGTGTAGTCAGAGGCAACTAAGGTACTAGAACTGACAGATGGCGGTACGCATAGGGCGGGGTTCCCTTCGCGAAAGCTGCGCTCTGCGATTGTCAACTCGCTTCGGCCTCGGAAAAGGACCCCATTTCTCGGGCAGGTCTATGTCCTTGGCCTATGCCTATGACTTCCAATGGCTAATCTGATGATTAATGTGAAGATTTGCAATTCCTTTATTGTCTGATATATGTAGCATAAGTGCTTTAAGTTATCATCGACTGGCCCGAAGGCGCAGATGGTAGTGATCCTATCTTGTGCGCCAAAAGTTGTGGGTTCGATCCCCATCCAGGACAAATATTTATAAGATGATATTTATGTTTTTTCTGTGTCTTGGTGTTAAAAATATTTATTTAAGTATTATATTTGTAATTCCTCTGTTTTCTGGCATTCGTAACACACGTGCTTTAAGCGACTTATCTCGGAGTCAGGTCAATGTATGAGATATTGTGGGAATTATTATTATTATTTACGTCTGTGTCTGGTCACCTTACGAGAATTTATGTATAATAATTTAATGATCCACTGATTAGGTGTGATAAGTTATTTTACATTCAATACCTCCTGTTGTTTTACGTAAGAGAAGCCACATGCAGAGTTCGCACATTATAATCCCTGTCTATATTGGGAATTCAATTGTGTTTATACTGATAATTATTTGTAACGAGATTTCATCTGCGGCTTTCATGTGATTCCAGTGCCAAACCTACCTGTACCACAGAATTTGAGTATATAAGAAATAACAGGCGTAATATTTTAAATCGTGTGCTCGATTCCCACACAGAGCAAATATTTGTATAACGATATTTATGTTTGTTCTGTGTCTGGGTGTAAATATATGTATTTAAGTAGCATATTTGTGATTCCTCTGTTGTTTGGCGTCCGTAACACAGGGCTTGATGTTACTTACCATGGAGTCATGTATGAGATATTGTGGGCCTTTATTTCCTTTTTTAACCAAAAATTACCGCTCAGGATAAACTGTCTCGACTCATTAAAGAGACAGAGAAATCTCAAATATAAATACTTAAATTAATCCGTGGTTGGATTTAATTCACGACCCATTGTGCATAAGAAAGGACATTATCTGCTCTGCACTGCACTGGGCAAACAATTCTACATTTTCATTCCAACGGCCTCCGGCTCCACGTGGTGTCTGCCTGCATCATTAGCTTATAATTATCCACAAAACTTCGAAAGAATCAAAGTTGACGCAGCCCAAGCAGCTGGCTAATTTTAAATGACAGTGGGCAGGGCTCATAGCATGTTTAATACTAACAGTTCACGCCTGGTAATTGTAGTATGATTATAATTAATTTAATTATGTAACTTGTTACCTCTCGAAGTAATTTGTATATATATATATATATATATATATGGCTCTAGGATTAATTTGGCTCTACGAAGAAATAATAATAGGAAATTCTTCCCACTGCATTATTTTTAAAACAAAAGGAGCTTTATAAATCATTAATTATTTCGATTTATGCAAATTTATCCCACGAGACAGTAATTGAAAATTCTGATCAATAAAATTTTTCAGCGAAAAGTAATTTTCAATAGAAAAATTTAAATTGTCGCTTTTCGCGAGTTGAAAATTAATAAAAAACTGGGAAAAGTGACTAACAAAGAAGAGCACTTTACAGCTCGATATACCAGAAAAGGATTTCTGAAT
Source organism: Heortia vitessoides (assembly GCA_020976665.1). Lineage (NCBI taxonomy): Eukaryota > Metazoa > Arthropoda > Insecta > Lepidoptera > Crambidae > Heortia > Heortia vitessoides. The sequence continues at coordinate 7,188,678 of JACJUM010002842.1, forward strand.
CGTAAAATGGTTTTACCGGCAGACTGTTGAAGTAGACGAAACTGGTAAAGTTTTTTTCTTTATGACGACGTAATAAAAAGTATGTAATGTCATTTACCACAGCACTGATCCGAAGTGGTTCCCCCCTTAATTATTCGAATTAGAATGTATGTATATATAATTAAATTAAATAGAAGCTGACTGACTTACGGGATGACTGACTGACATATCAACTTAAAGGTTTGAAAACTTAAAATTTTGGGCAAGGGTTTCTTTTATAATATAGGGTAGAGCACTAAGTGAGGATTTTTGAATTCACTTTCTAAGGAAGTGAAACGGGGGTGTAAAGCTAGTATGGAACTTTGTATTTAAAGTTATTCGAATGAAATTTAATATGAAGGTTCATCCTTGAAAGTCAAGACATACGTGGGGCCTAAAGGAGGTAGAAGTAGTGTGCTAAAATAGTACAAAAGTTATAAAAATTTTCGCGGGTGTAACCGCGTGGCGCGGCTAGTGTTTCTTATTAGTTAAAGTGTAAACAGCTGAAATTCATACGTAACATATTTTTTACATTTGAAAATGATTAATTAAGGAGATAATTATAATATAAAAAGTAAAATAGTTAAATAACGCGATTTAAAGTTGTTAACGTGTTATTAGGAGTGAACGCATCACAAATATAAGTTTTATATATATATATTTGATAATAAATACCTATTCATTAGTATTAGAAATTAGCTCAAGTGTTTGAGTTTATTCGCTATAAAGACACAAAAATACAAATATATATTTCTCTGTATAATAATTAATTAGTTTTTGAAACATCAGATATCTGCTATTGAAAGACGTTAAAATGTCGTCCAGTCGTACTAAATATTAACCTGAATAAGCGGGCAGAGAAAAAAATAAAAATAATAAAAGGGTTTTTTTCCGCTACGTACTATATATACTTTGAAATGCATTTAGTGAAATGTTTTTTTATTAGCCGTGAGTAACCGCCAAAGCCGTGAGGTACCGGCAGAGTGAAATAGTACCTCCCCCTGTAGCAGGTGTCGTAAGAGGCGAATGAGGTACCGAAACCAATAGATAACGGTATATCCAACCATCCAACAGAGTTGCTTAAATTCAACAGGGCAGGAATGGGCAGCAGCATCCCTGTCACAAAGCTACGCTCTGCAATTGCCACCACGTTGGCCTAGTTCGGTTATTATGGGAAAATTTACCCTTTCTCGAGGAGGCCGGAGGACGTCTGCTACGATTATGATGTTAATTTGAAACTACACACAGACGCTTTCATTTTATGTATACGTGTACAAATTATTTTATTTTTCTCAGCTGTTTGACGATATAAACAACGACTTCCACTAACTCAACTTACATTTTGTGCCACAAGCCAAAATACAATCGTAGGTACACAAAATTCACAACTTGAATTCCTTTAAGTGCCAAACTTTTACTTTATACCGAACATTCCAGAAAAATCGGGAAGGTAAAATAATTCTCGGGGGCGTAATTTGGATAAAGACTCTTGTAATGGCCCAGATTTGGCCCAGATGACCTCCAGGGAGTAGATACGAGTCGATCCCGATTTTTAAAGGTTTTTAAGGGCGCCAGACGACTCTTTTGTGAGTTTATCGGCTATCTTTATTCCGTCAATAGAGTAGAGTTTGAGATAGAAAAAGGTAACATAGTGACGGTCCCGATAGCGCAGATGGTAGTGATCTATCCTGTGCGCCAAGGGTAGTTGGTTCGACCCCCACACATGGGAAACATTTATATGATGACTAAGTTTATTGTATTATGTATCTGGGTGTTGAATGTCCGTAACACAAGAGATGTGTGCGATTTATCGGTCGAGGTCAATGTATTTATGTTCTGTTGATTTATTTTTATTGATTATTATGCTATTAATGTTGGTGCGTTTGAGTACTGTCAAGGTAGAGTAGTAAATTCCCAGTAAAAGGTGTTTTTTTTTTATTAGACCAGGTCGACAAACAAGCATACAGTCCGCGTGATAGTATGCGTCACTGCAGCCTGTAGACGCTTTTAATATCACAACCATATCATTGACACGCTGCCGATTTTGTGAATTGAGAATACATAATATGCCACATTACCCAGTAATTTCACTGCCTCTCTCACTAATCAGACAGGAACAAAGCAATGCGAACATAGCTATTTGGCGGTAGAAATAGGTCTAAGTGAGGTACTAATGCAAACGATCTTTTGTTTTTGGTCTACCTCTTGTAAAAGCGTGTTAGTGGTGTCCGTGACCGACAGATCCCGAAATAGCGTAGCTCAAATGCAACTGGGCGAGGATGGGCAGGAGAATTCCATCAGCAGCAGCAGCATTTGCAATCGTGAACTGTATCTAGTTGTGTACTGTACCTATAATTAATTAAATATTATAAAAATAATATTCTTACAATTTAGGCTACTTATATTTGAACTGGATACCACCGCTTATTACGACGCCTAGTGCATATATAGGTACTATTCTACTCTGCCGGTACCCCGTTTGAAAGATAATTAACGCATTTCTCGCGGGAAATTACAATTGTAATTGGATTGTTAAATCTCTTGATAAAACCCTAGCAAAAAGGTTAATACATTCGATTCTTATCGCACTCCTTTAGTAAGTCATAGAAGCATAACCAGTAATTTAACACAACAAAAATATAATCTGCACTTCTTAAAACGGGTTAAACAAACCGACCAACCAATTAATTATGTGCGTTGTAAATTATCCGAAACACAAGAGCGACCCGCAGACTCAGAGACCGTTTATCATTATTTTGTTAAGCAGACGAAAAATTTAAATTTATTTCATGAATAAATAATGCTTTTCAGGGAATGTCAACGCAGTCTTGTTAATATAAACGAATATCATTTCTAGTGTTGATTGTTAAATACTAGCTTTCCGCATCTTATCTTCTTTGTCATTCCCTGATAAACTTTCGTTATTCTGTGACGAAAACAATGTTGTTCTTTAACAAAGAAACAATCACGTTGATACCTTAGAAAAAAAAATTTGGCATAGAAGTAACGTTTTTGTTATTCTAGAATATTAATAATATATATGGATGGAGTCGTACGATTCTTAAGGATAGAGTCGTGCTCACTCTGAGAGACACAGTGCTAGCAAGTTTTTTTTAAAGATCCTTTTGTCTTGAATTTCTCTGTCTTAATTTAAAAGCTCATCCGGTGAAAGCAGCCTTCTAAGACCGCGTTTATTAAATAAATATCTTTGTAAACAACGAAATGACTGCCTCCGACCATGGCCACTCGAGAGGGTGTCCCGCTTTAGAGCAGCGCCTCGAATGACAGACGTCGGTCTCGCTCCGATCTTGCCCTGCGGGGGCGGCCTCGCTCCACGCACGTGCAATCTAAAGAATCACTCATTAATAAATCATCAGTCTAGCCCATTCCTCCAGAGGCGCTGGAATTTTCATCTGTATAGTTAATACTTTTTCTAACGTATCAATAGTAAATGATATATTAGACCTAAAGACATTATCAATACCTATTTTGTGAACGTGCCTTTTTTTAAATAAAGTGTCTATAAAGTGTCATCAATTCACATTGTACGTTGAAGATGTGGGTTTATGAGGAAATTCCTAATAATTCAATAAAGAGATCCCTCTGACCTCCGTGAGAGTATAAGGGTTATTCATCCATCATTTTTTGAAGGTAATAGAGGTGTTTGCCTTTTATTGTACTTTTTTTAAGACTATTGAATAAAATTTTTAGATTTAGTCCAAAAACATAAGTATACATATTTTTCTTGAGTGAGGCCTTTGTCTTCATTTCTTTTAAAACGCGCGTGTGGTTCAGAGTAGACCTCAACTAATGCTTTTTAAAGGGCGCGGCATCTGCAATTTAAAAGTGTGTATGTAAGTATGACGGGCCCGATGGCGCAGTTCGTGGGTTCTATCCCCAGGATGATGACGAACATTTATATAATTAATACGAGTATATGTTTTGCATGTAAGTGTTTCTTATTATATTATTTCGGAACCAGTCAGATGTATCAATTTTTATAATATAATACGTATTAAGCATATTTTTGTTTCTGCATCAGTTTTCATCTTTCATTTTCCGACTGTCAAGTTCAGAGTAGACCGTACCAAAAGTACTCTTCGCTTCTGCAATCAATCAAATAAACAAATATATACATATATACTAGAGTATATAGAGATTAAGATTATAAAACAAACTAGATGCTACTCGTTGATATTGTAATTTATATAAGTGAAAGAATTACTCATATCAGTTTTGTAGGTTTTAAGTGTATTCGTCATGAACTTAAAACAAATATTGTATACATTTTTTGGAAAGCATTTCTGTATAAAAAAATGTAGTTTATATCTTAAAGATATGTTTATTTCTAATGATTAAAGAATTTTAAAATTGTTGTAGTAGTTTTTCAGTTAAATGTGACAAACTTCCAATCTAATTCTAATGGTTTGATAATATTAGCTTAGATATGCATAAAATAAATAATAAAGGTACAACTCTTATTGTTGCCTCCATTCAAAACACCCCCGGTTATTTGGCTGTATAAATTTGTTTCAAGTTACCCTACAAACGGGGGAGGAACATAAGATATTAATTATTAATTTCATTACGTACTTTATATGTTCCTAATTAGCAGCTCTATGTTTATGATAGCGGGTCACAGCTAATGTTATTGCAGAAGGTCAAATAACTGCGAGCGTGTCTATTCTCAAATATTTTTTATTAACGCCTCGGTCCGACTTTACTTAAATATTTAACAAAAAAATTTTTTAACGCCCACACACTTTTTGCGTCGAATTACTAAAATAATGTTAAAAGTTTGGCTAAAACTGTCAAGTTTTTGAATAATTTCTATATAAACTTTCAACCCCTATTTTGAACTCTCAGGAGTTTAATTCCAAAATACCATTAAATAATTTCTCAATTGAATGTTTTTAAAAGCATCAATCTCAAGTTTTTATCAAAATCGTTACTAATTTAAAATATTTTTCTTACCAAATTGTAGCCCTATGGTAATTGATTTCTTTATTTTTGATTGATTCCTTTAGAGTTTAATGTTTTTTACTTTTTTGTTAGTGTGCGGACACATATTTGATTTAAGCAACTGTGCAAATTTCACGTTTTCACTATTATGTAAAATAAATATCTAAATGATATTTATTTATATATCTAATAATATGATCATGCCAAGTCAATCCAAAGAACAATATCGGGCCAAAACTGATATGACAATACCGGTTTGCAGTTGCGACACTAAAATGTCGAATAGATGATGTGGGTAAGAAAAGTCAGCGGTCTTCATAGGGTACGGCGACTCAAATTGTGTGCGATGACAAACGTATGATCCGAATAAAAACACAATAATACGTTCTTTGAAATAAAGTCATACAACATCTCATACATCGACCTGACTCTGATCCGATATAAGTCGCTTAAAGCACTTGATATACTGACATCAGACAACAGACGAATCACAGACATGTTTCTATAATACATATATTCATCTCCAAACACATATCGGCATATAAATATTTGTCCCGGATCGAACCGACAACCGTTTGCCCACAAGTCAAGACTACTGTCATCTACATCATCATGCCTATTGAAATTTGAACACCTAAAGGTATGTTATCACAACATACTTTTAGGTGTTCAAATTCATTTGTGGCCAATTATGAGAGACCATTTTCTAAGGGAAAGTCGCCAAAATGATTTTCAATTTTAACACGTCCAAGAAAGTTTGAACTTGGTATACTTCTGTTACATTTACTGCGCGTGTCCTCGTTTTAAATTATCGTGTAGAGAGTACCCCACTGAATGTGCTTGCTTGTGATAGGTGAATTTTAGTACAAAGGAATTTCCAGTGAGACTGTTTAAATTATTTATATCTTCCCTTTCAGAGTGCTAAAGTTTTATCATTATTCCATATTGTTTTTAATACAATAGCCAGCATGGCTTTGTTTCTTATGACCGTGTTAATTACATATCAACTTAATTAAACATTATTGTAGGCTTGATCATATTCATCGCCATTTTCAAAGCAGCCGTTTAACGTCCAACAATATAGGTCTCCCCAAAAAGGAGGGATTTGCCCATGCGCTGGGCAAGCGCGGTGGTAATTGCAGAGCGTAGCGTTGTAACGGAAATTTTGTTGCCCATTCTCGCCTTGTTACATTCGAGATACTCTGCTTCGGATGTATATACCGTCATCTGTCGGTCCCGGTACCTCAGTCGCGTTGGAGGTATAAGGGGAGGTACTATTCTACTCTGCCGGTACCATATGGCCAATAAGCAATTATGGGTACATTGACGCATTCGGTAGTGTCCCATCTTGTGCGATAAGGGTTTGACTCCTACTGGGGACATATAATTCAATTAAATGAATGCGGCCTGTGTCCAGCAGTAGACGTCTTATGGCTGATATGATGATAAATTAAAGTATAATATTTATGCCATTGTTGTCTGATATCCGTAACACAAGTGCTTTAATTGCAGTGCATTTTACCGGTGTTGAAACTTTCTGTATTGTATATATCACCATATCAGCCATTGGAAGTCCACTGTTGGCCATTGGCCTTCCCACGTATAAAGAAATTTTGCCCATAATAGATGCGCTAAGCAAACGTGTTAGTAATCGCAGTACACAACATTTGCATCGGAAATGGTGTTGCCCATCCCCGCCTGTGCATTTGAGCTACTCTTTTAGATGGATATACCGCCATCTGTCGGTTTTAGTACTTTAGTCGCCTCTTACGACACCTGTTACAGCACTAGGTCCTATTCTACTCGGTACCCCACGGCAACAGTATCTATACGAGTATATAGAATATATACAATACAGAAATGTAGTGTAATTAGCAATATGTACAAATATGTTTTATTTTTGTCGTTATTGCATATATTAACATGAGTATTTTGATTCAACAAATTTGGATAAAGGTTTCCGAGTAAAGACTTCATTCAATATAATCAACCCATTTAAAATTCCCCGAAACTCAGCAAAGTGACGTAAAACACATAATTTTAACTGCAAATTTAATGATAAAACTTTAAATTTTCACTGTTTTTGTTCGACGTTTTGGTTACCATACGGTAACCGTTCTTATTGAGGTATGCTGTGTCAGGATATGAAAGTTACAGATATCACACATGTATTTATTTTATATGTATATATATATATATATATATATATATATATATGTTTAATTTTGTAGTTTTAAACAGTATCTTGTAATCTGGCAGTGTTGCGATGTGCATGTCATATCTATTTTGGCGTGAGGTACCGGCAGAGTAGAATAGCACCTCCCACTGCACTAGGTGTCGTAAAAGGCAACCACGGTACCAGAGCCGACAGATGGCAGTGTATCTATCGGAAACTGCGCAGCTCAAATGCGGACGGGGATTGGCAGCAGCAGCATTAATGATACTTATGGGCAAAAAACCTTCTTTCTTGGAGAAGTCTATGCCCAGCTGTAGACCTTTAATGGCTGGCATGATGATGATGAGTTATTTATTATTAAACTAGCGATAGGTCCCGACTTTGCACGCAATGTTATCTACACTGCACCCGCACTACATTGTAATATAAAGATTGATAAACTATTGATTATGTAACGCCTTGTGCGTTGCAATAATGCCCAGCGCGGCTTTTATATAGATAAAAGCTGTAGACTTCCAATGGCTGTTATGACGATAACGAAAAAATGACTGATAAAAATGGTAACTGTAGGTTATCTTTGGTGGAAAAATATATGCCATCGCGATCTTATTTATTGATATTTTTAAGTTAGACTCCATATTATATGAACTCGATGTATCTTTTAAAGTTTAGCTAGCAATTAAGCGCACAAAAATATTTGTTGTGACGTCACATTAAGAATCTCTACGTTTTCCGGGATATACATTAAAACCTTCAGTTTGAACCAATTTATCTATCACAGAAAACTGCATTCTAGTCCGTTCAGAAGTTAAAAATATATAAGAGAGGAAGCAACTTCATTCGATACTAAATAATAAATTATTATATTTAAAAAATCTATATAAAAAGTGTCACCTGCCATTCTCTCTTATCACTACGCTCAACTCGCATATTGTACGTACAATCTCATAATTCCACTCGGGAAAGAGCTTGAAAAATGGCCACATTTTGGGACTGAAAGCTCTATAGTACACAATCGCTGAAGCCGGCCTGTCAGACGTGTTAATTTACGGTGCGAATATAAAAGGAGACGAAGCGGAAACGGGTTAATTAAAAACAGCGGCGTATGTTGCCGTTCGGTATAGATTCTTCTCGTATGTCAGGTATAAGAGGTGACTGAGGTACCGACAGGTGGCGCTTTATCCACTCGACACAGCGTGTCTTAGATGTAACAGGTTGGAAATAGGCAGCAACGTCCCCGTCGCAAAGATTTTTTATATTTATTATAATGTTAACATTTTTTCTGACTATGTCCGGACTCGACACCGATTTTCAGAGCTTCTTTAATTTCGGACCATTACTGTACCATAGCTATCGTTAATAATATTAAATAAATACATTTACGAGTATGAGAAAGGAATTTTGTAGAAAGGATGGATGAAAGTAGAATGACTGCACAATATATAGAGCGGACGTTAATGGAAGAGTTGGTAAAGGACAACCAGGCGAAAGTATCCTAACCAGGTAGAAGAGGTATTAAATAAGGGCCAGGTCAAAAGTACCAAGAATAAAAAAGCGTGTATGAAAGGCCTGATTCGAGTAAAGGAAGCGAGAGAGGTATGCCTAGATCGTAACAAGTGAAGATCCATAGTCTCTGCCTACCTTAGTGGGACGCATGCGTGATGTATGAATGTATGTAATTTTTTTAATTAGCGTGTAATTTGATGAGCCCGATAGCGCATTTGTTAGTGCTGTGGTCGTCTGTGCTTGAAAGTTAATTATGTGTCAGCGTAAATATTATATTCACGGTTTCTTTGCCGTCTGGGTCCGTACAAGTTTCTTAAGCGAGTTATCTCGAAGTAAACTGAGATTTACGAATTTATGACGCGCAAAAATTTAAACAACATAGCTCGATTCCAGGCATTCTAATTCAACTACGTAGGACCAAAACCACAAAACACTAAAGGAATGAAAGTAACAAACACTTATTTTTCCATCGAATTATATTGATTTTAATAATTGAAATCCTTTGTAAACTCGTATAATTAAAATATCCAAGGTTTAAAATTCATATAATAAATATTTGTGAAGTCATAAAAAAACTGCGTTGAAAAATGTCGACCTAATCCGGCAAATTTATTTCCGAAACATGCTCGCAATCACTGGATGAATAGTCTGTCTATCATGTATAGAGTTGGAAGTTAGTGGTTGGATCTAGTGATAGACGTAGCGATAATAACGTTGTAAGTCTTTTTTATCGTCATCATCACCATATCAGCCACAAGACATCTACTGCTGGACAAAGCCTTACCCAAGTGATCACTAATATAATCGATTTCGCGATTCTGCGGTTTTAGACAGATCGTCTGCCCATCTTGCAGATGGTCGCCCTTCGCTACGCTCGCCGGTACGTGGTCTCTATTCTAGAACCTTACAACTCCATCGGCCATCGGTTCTGCGTACCAAATGTTCTGCCCATCCCCTTTATCACTCATTAATTCACTATGTTATGCTTGGAGGTGTAATTTAGCGGTGGGACATAGTGATAAAAGTAGCGATGATTGCGTTGTAATTTTTGTTTCGGTTGAACCTTATGTTGGTCTACTTAGACATCGAACGATGTTGACGAAGCTGGGCCGACGGATGTCACTCCTTGGCGCCTTTGAAGCTAGACCGCAGCTTGTGTGACCGTCATTAGGGATAATTTGACATTGCTTGCGATAAAGGAGTACTGAAAACTAGTGCGCATGTAATGCGGCCTGGTCAATGACTGCACGCGTTCAATTGCACTCCGAGTACTACTCTACGAAAACAATGCAATTTTCTTTACTTTTTTCTTAGCCGTGTGGTACTGGCAAAGTAGATAGATAGATAGGACCTGCCCTTGCACCAGGTGTTATAACAGGTTACTGAGGAACCGGAACCGACAGGTGACGGAAAATGACGTAAAAGGGATGGCCAGTAGCATTGCAAAGGCGATTGCCAACACGTTTACCCAACGCGGCAATTATGGGCAAATTTACCTTTCATAGAGAACCTATGACCAGAACCGGACGTTTCACGGCAGTTATGATGACGAGAGAAGCGTGCGGACCGCTTAATGCTAGAAGGTTACCGTAACCTATAGACGTTAAAAACACGGCATCATTCACACGTCGCCGACCGTGTGAAAACCTCTTTACTCCCTTTTTTAATATATACAGTGTATATATATGCAATGTAGTGCTCTAGGAAAACCTCCGGTTCTAACTAGAAAGCCCGACATTTTGGTTCTAAGATTAACAAAATAAAAACAGAGAGCGACCAAGGGAGCTACGTATAGAAAAAAAAATCATCGGCTGGAACGTTTATTGTGTTGCCAGACATATGAATTGCCTTTCATAATGCAATAACTTTTCGTGTAATTGATCTTATGCCGATAAGACTGTATTGTTATATCGTATTAGAAAAATCATCAAGAGCGACCGTTATTGCATCCTTACCTGGAAATAAAACTATTTACCGGCTTTTAACAGGGCTACCGTTCACAAAGCGTCACCCTCGACTTCTCGCGCTATGAACAGCTGCAGCGAGGTAATTTGAGTTTCTAACAAGAAATTCTATTAGACTTTAGTTTCGGAATTGATCGTTGTGATCTGTTTATGATTTCCAATAGAAAAGATGGCAAGTAATCAAATCCAGACTTTGATCAACTTCCGACATAAAGTTTACCATAGAACCAAATTCGAAGAATCACAAGTAATTCCTGCGATGAGAAACGGATATTAGAGTATAAATGACCGATTTACTGGAAAGCAGACTTTTGTACGCTTGTTCGAGTAGAAATATATACTACACAATTCCGATGAGGCGCAAGGTTTTTTTTTAAATGTACCCATATTATTTATTTTTGGTAAATTACACCTGCTTATTTTTGTACTTATCTGTGAATTTTTAAATGACTTTGTGGAAACCTATAATCGGGTTTATGATCAGTAGTTATAATTTTAAGTTATATTAAGGTTGTTGTTATTATAAATAAATAAATAAATAAACCTTACTTATCCATTAACCAATAATAAACGAGCTTGTGTGAAAGGACTAATGCGAGTAAGGGAAGCGAAAGAGGTATGCCAAAATCGTGGCAAGTGGAGTTCCATAGTCTCTGTCCACCCGGATGACACACAGACGTGATGTATGTATGTATGTATGTATGTAAGTAAATCCTACTAATATTATAAACGTGAAATTTCGTAAGAACGTATAGATGTGTATTAGTTACTCATCACGATATTAGCCATAGAAAGTCTATTATTACAAATAAGCTACACCAAAGTAGGAGGTTTTTAGCCCAAATATGCCCCGCTGTGCAGGCGTCGTGGCAATTGCAAAGTGCAGTTTGACGAAGAGGTTGATGCTTTCAATCCCCAAACTGTAATATTTAAGGTCCGCCGCATCGGATGGATATACCGCCACCTGTCGGTACCTTATTTGCTTCCTATGAACCTTGGTACAGAGGGAGGCACTATTCTAGTTTGCCAGTACTTCATGGCAAAACCAGCTAAACTAACACTTATATAGCTTATACTTCAGAGTAAAATAAAGGCTATAATTATCAAGATTTTTGGCAAACTTAATTAGCATATCTTCTTATCATCGTGTTGTATTCAGGATGAGGGCAAAAACAAAAGTTAAAAAGCCTTTTCAAGTGCATCACGTTATCTATCTTAGACAACATAGGAATCGCAAATATTATAGTAAAGACATATTTAACTCCCGGATACAGAACAAACACAAATATTGGCAAATAAATGTTTGTTCTTGATGGGGATCGAGCCCACGATACTTGGCGCACAAGAAAAATATCACTACCATCTGCGTCATCGGGTCCGTTAATTTTTAATACCAGCACATTTGCTGTATATTAAAAACATGGTACAAAATTACCAGCATATATGATTGACAAGTTGTTTTATAACAGGACATGTCTGCAATTACCATATAAAAAACAGAAGTATTCGCAGGCTATTCAGTAGTACAGCATTTAAGTCATTAGAATCCTATACATTCCCCACAGTTAAAAGTAGAAGTCATAAGAGACCGGCCTTTTAAATTTCATGTACCATTTTTAACATCATCATTACACGTTTTTGAATGTCTATTGCTGTACATGGGCCTCCTTAAGGAGAAAATTTCGCCCATAATTGCCTGGTCAGACGTGGCAGTAATATAGCGTTTCGCGACGGGAATGCTGCGAACTATATTTGCACTGTTACTTTTTTCGGACGGACCAATTGCTGGACAACTCAGATGTCAATAGCGTCATAGAACAAGAGGGCGGGTTGCCAATTAGTGAGCGACCCTATGCTCGTATTCACTTGCGTGCCCCGCAGCGTCGACAAGCGTCTAGCTACGGTGGCCCCCGCAAGGATCGCAGAATCTGAGCGAGTGCTGTTGCATTTGAGTTACAATGTTACGAGTATGTATACCGCCATCTATTGGTTCCGGTACCTTTGTTGCGTGTTATGACACCTGGTACAGAGGGAGGTGCTATTCTACTCAGCCGGTACTCTATAGCTTTTTTATACACTGGTTGATATTTTTTAACAAATATAAATGGAAAAACTTGTTTGTTACGACTTCACGCTTTATCTATTCAACATAACTTTATGAATTTTTTGCACACTTATAGTCGAGAGTACGGTGAGGAACATCGGCTATTATCCCGAATAAATGAACATTCCCGAGGAATTCACAAAAATTTACAACGACAATTAGTAATCCAGAAAATCTATACATGGTGCTGAGCGATTTGGAATTACGCTACCAACAACACCATCTAATGTAAGTTATGTTAAAGTGAGTTAGTCCGTTTCATTTTCACGCATTATGTACTCGACTGCAGTTCGTGAAATTTCACAAGGTAAGATTTATAGTACCTGTCAAACCTAAAAAAGTTCTGTTTCTACTTCAATATTGGTCCTAGCCTTTGATAAAATTCACAATAGGATCCCAGGCGGAACGTATCTCGCAACCTAGCGCTCAATTGAGATCCAGGCACCTTTTGATTCGTGTGATTCGGAGATTTAGTTTCGAATTGACGTTTAATTTATATTTATAATTTGTGCCGTGAGGTACCGGCAGATTAGAAAAATACCTCCTTCTATACCAGGTGTCGTAAGAGGCGACTTAGGTTTCAGAACCGACAGTTAGTGGTATGACCATCAGAGACGGTGTATCTCAAAGGCATAGGGTGGGAATGGGCAGCAGAATCCCCATCGCGATAGCTGCGTGTCTTTACCATGTTCATTTTGAACCCCGTATGTTGGTTTTCTACTGATGTTCTCACTTGTGCCAAGATTCTTCATCGAGTAGTACCTCCCCTTGCACCAGGTGTCGTAATAGGCGACTGAGATACCGGAACCGACAGATGGCGGGAATCAACCTGAAACTGAATTGATGAAATGGAACAGGGCGGGGATAGGCAGCAGTGGTTCGTTAAGCTATGCTCTGCGATTGTCACGGTGTCAGCCCAGCGCAGCAATTATGGGGGAAAAAAAATTACATTTCTTGTGGTAGCCAAGGTCCTGCAAAGGGAGTAGCTGCTCTGATGAAGATAATGATATATTTCTCATGTAACTTCTTAGGGTGACGTCGATAGTGACCGATACAGTCTTGAGTATTAATTATTAATGACAGTCTTTTATTTTTCAGGTAATATTTGCTTCTAACTAAATATCCAAAAAAACCTTTAAGGTGAGTACAATTTAACAGCAATGCAAATATTGAATTTAAGAAGACAAATATTATTTCAAATTAATATTTTTAACTAGTGTGTTGTTTTCTTATTGATACCTTATATCCGAGTCCGTCTTAACTAAATAAATAAGGTGATTTTTTTGGAAATATTATGTAAAATCAAATTCTGCATTCCTTAGTTAATTTGATATTTAAGGATTTGTTGTCTATATACAATATTAAAGAGATGACGCTTATTTCTTAGCACAAAAAGGTTACTAGGAGAAATTTGACAAGTCTTCTTTAGGGTAAACATGTGAAAGCTGTCGTAGAAGATGGCTAAATCAAAATGTAAATAGAAAATCATTTATACGCGGGTAACAAACGGGTAAAGGAAATATTTTCCTAGTTCTACTATAGATAAATTAGGGGCCATTAATAAATAAGTAACAAGCAAAAACAAATGTTGCTAAACATACATAGAACGCTGACACTCGCACGCAACAAAAATTGAATGAACGCCTACTAACTTCAAATGTAGATAAAACAAAATTTTTAAATTTTTCGATTACTAAAAAATCTCAACCAACTAGAAATTTTTTGCATCTCTTCGGCCACCAGACAAATTGTAAATTTAAGAAGGGTACTTGTGTTTGTCCGAAATTAAAAAATGTTTCAACATATAAATATCCTGGCATAACATTGGATTCTTTATTAACTTTTAACCCTCACATAAATATTTTAACGCAAAGAATTCGGAAATGAACTGCAGTTTTTAGAAATATAGGACATATGGCTACAAAAAAAAAATTAAAAACATTACACGTAAATTTATGTCAGTCTCTGTTGTCGTACTGTGTTACTATTTGGGGGGGTGCTACTAAAACGAATATGTTACCGCTAGAAAGGGCTCAGAGATCTGTGCTCAAAGTTATGTACATTTTACCCTTTAAATACCCTACCTCAAAACCTACATCCATAGCAAAGTTTTAACAGTGAGACAATTGTACTACTAAGAACTTATTCTCAAACAGCATAAACTATGTAAACCTGAAAATAAACTAACTCATAGTAGATGAAGATATGTGGATTTCCAAAATATACATCAGCCATGTCGTACACGGTTCGCACAGCGATTTCTAAATTTTACAGGACCATTTATTTATAATAAAATTAACCATGAAATAGATATTCATGACATGAATAAATACACTTGCAAAACAACAGCAAGGGAATGGCTTTTGGCATTGGACTACAAGACAGAGGAATTGCTAACAATATTATGCTAGACTGGACTATATTTATTGTTACTATTATTGTTTATATATATTGTATTTACACAGTATAGCTTCATATTCTATGTATTTATGTAATATATGCGTAAATAATATGTTGTATTAACACCTACACATTCACACCTACATGCACACTACAGAGCATAGGTGCCTATAAGAACAGGCTAGACCTAGTTTAGGTACTTAAGTATCAAAATGTATTTTAGTTTAAGTTTCCTTTTGTTGTTGAATAAAGTTATTATTATTATTTAGTTGAGTCTTACTGTTTCTTCACTTAAACTCGGTATTCTCGTAACTTGGGCCACGGCTTAGTTGGGGGAACTAATCCATGTAGTTAGGCCTTTGAAATTCGACTTGTTATAAGCAGGGCGGCGACTCGAAACTGTCTGTTAGTCCGGCGTATAGTTGCTTCTTGCGATACCGAGGTAATGTTTTACACGTATATTACAATTTTAGGTATATTTACTTAGATACGTGACGTCGCAGGGTTTGACTTCGATGGAAATTTAGTTTTTAGACGTGAATTTGTATAGATTTGATTGAGACTATATTTTCTTACATTAACGAGTTCTTATAATAATCATCATTACACCAGCCATTTAAAGTCCACTGCTGAACGTAGGCCTCTCCACGGAAGGAGGTTTACTGCTCATAATTGCCGCGCTGAGCATGCGTGTTGGCTTTCGCAGAGCGCAGCTTTTGCGTGGGGATCATCATATCATCAAACCAGCAATTAAAAGTCCACTGCTGGACAAAGGCCTCCCCAAGAAAGAGCTGATCGAAAGCTAAGCTTTGCGATTGCCAACAGCTTGTTAGCTAACGTGGCAATTATGGGAAAAAATCCTCCTTACTTGCAGAGGACTTTGTACTTGGTGCTGGACTGCACAGGCAGATAGAATTCCCGACCCTATTGAAATTAGGATGTTTTCTAGTTGCAATAGTGTTTCGAATTATCCGTGGTACGAAGTAGTGCTCTTTAACTTTTTAAACTCTTTAAAAAAGTAGTTTTATTATGATTAAAGACAATTGTAATTAATTTATTATTTTTACCACATTGCTGGTTTGGTGTGGTGTGGTAGAGAAAATATAGCGAAGCCTCGCGATGGCGATGCAGCCAGCTGTCACCACTCTGCTGTATTCGAACTAAGCCACCCCGGATGCATATAACGTTATGTGTCGGTTCCGGTATTTTAACTATCTGTTCCTCCAGGTGCAGAAGGAGGTACTATTTTATTATAATACGGTTTTAGTCAGATAGCTTCAGGTACCTTTGAAAAGTAATCCGACTAATTCATTGTTGTATAGCCGATATACAACAATGAATTCGTGACAATTATGGTTTCTCTTTATTTAATGATATTGTCTAGTCTTTTGTGCTCGCACGAAAGGTCAAAAGTAGAAAGAAATTAAGTTACAAACTGTAACAGTTTTATACCTAGTAATTTAAACAATTTTTTTTTGTTTTAGGGTATTAGGTCGATCGTAGCTTCAGGGTTGAACTAAGGTTATGGTGGTAAAATTGTTATTTATACATAATACATGTACATGGTACCGCTATAAACCGATGAAAATACTATGATGGCTGAACGAAATTTATATAATAATACGTCAAAAAGACTTTGTAATTCTTTTTAAGGAAATTGCGCGAACGGATGTATGATTTACGATACAATTATTGCGAAGGAAAAGTGACTAAAGTTATCTTTTCATCCGGATAGTGCAAAAAAGATTTTTTAGAATTTTCATTTTCTAGTCATCTGGTATCGGTGGAGGAGTAAAGTACTTCCCCTGTACCAGGTGCCGTAAAAGGCGACAGGTAGTGGTTTATTTCTCCATTCGTGGATTTCAATTAGACAGCGGGGATTAGTGGCATTACAGTTTTTCACAAAGCTATTCTCTGCGCGTGTCACCACGCTTACCTTGCCCAGAACCTGAGGACAAAATTCCTTATTCTTTGGGGAGCCCAACAGTGATGTCCGACGGCTGATATGGTGATGATGACAATTGTACTCATTTTTAATATAACTTTTATCCATATATATATATATATAAAAGGAGAAGCTGACTGACTGACTGACAACAACGCCGGGCCAAAACTATAAGGGCTAGTGGCCTGAATTATGCTGTGAGGTACCGGCAGAGTAGAATAGTACCCACCCTCTGTACTAGGTGTCGAGAGAGGCGACTTAGGTACCAGAACGGACCGATGGCGGTATATCCAGTTAAGACAGTTTAGCTCAAATGCATTGGGTGTGGATGGGCAGCAGCATCCCCGTCGCGAAAGCTGCACTCTGTGATTGACTATACGCTTGTCTAGCGCGGCAATTATGGTCCAAATTCCCCCTTTCTTGAGGAGACCTAAGTCCAGCAGTGGATTTGTAATGGTTTTAATAATGACCTAAAAATTTTCTTAGGAATTCCTTATAGGTACAACGCTGGATAGCAATAAAAAAAGGATTTTCAAAATTAACCCCCTAAGGGGGTAAAACAAGTGTGTGTTAGTATAACAACTCTAATTAATCACACGGTGTCAGGGATTCTATATATTTACTAGTGGTCGCCCCGTGGTGATAATCAACCGTTATTTGTTAAATGTTTAAGTTCGAACTCTACTTTGTTTCTATTTATTGTCATTAGCATTAGCAAAATGTTGACATTAAATAGGAGTAAAAAGTATGTAATCATCTACCAGCGCCCTTCGGTTTCACCTGCGTTAATTAGTATAACTTTCGTACTAACTTTGCTCCTCTCTTTAGTTAAACAGCCATTGACCATTACCATTGATAAGTAAAATAAATTTATCACGTATTTTATGACTTTTAATGAAGATGAATTCTGAAGGTATACTGATTTTTATTCTAATAACTTTAAAACAGCAAAATATCTTACACACATTTTATCCCAGGTAAATTTTCATCTTTCCTTTAGCTTTCAGCTCCCCTACGCTATAAAAGGAACCCCCGCGCATAATTTTCTTATATATATATATAGAAGTACAAAACCATTCCCAAGTAAAATTAACTCCGCTAAAGAACTTACAATAAAATATTAACAACGTCTATGCTTCCGTGTATGCTACGTACAGTGATCCCGTTCTTAAATAGAATTGTCCAATTAAGATCCTAGGCTGGATTTAAACCCATATTCCCTCGGGATCTTGCTAAAGCCCACAAGTACTTATTAATGAAATAGTTGGAAACGTGTATTCTATTTCCTCGTTAAATGGAGCTTTTGGTATTAGGGAAACTTATTTATACTTGTATTATATGGAGAAAACGTTTGTATTTTTGTTTGTACAAATATCCTCAAAAACGACTGCAGCTATTTTGGAAGTTCTCTCAATAATATTATGTTAAAATATTCTGTAGAAGAGTAGAAAACTACATCCCCTTTTTCAGGTGTTATCAGAGGCGACTAAGGTACCGGAACCGACAGATGGCGGTGTATCCATCCATGATAGCGTATCTCAAATGCAGCAGGGTAAGGATAGGCAGTAGCGTTGCCGTCGTGAAGCTACGCTCTGCTATTGCCACTACGCTTGACCGGTGCGGCAATTACGGGCATAAATCCCCCTTCCCCCCTCGGGAGGCATGTATCCATCAGTGGACGCTGTATGGCTGTTATGATGATGAAATTATTCTGGACTTACATATTTTTTTTATATTAAGAATGTAAAGAGATACCTAAAATAGAAATATGTGCATGGAATTTTCAATTTTAGTTTGTTATAAATAAAACTCTAAATCTACTAAACCGATTGCAAAAGCTCCTTCACAAATACAAAGTTACATAATAAGTGAGTATATATAAGCCATATTTTATCCCCAGTTTTTAACAGGAAACGGCTCGCTTGGCTACAGGGGTACATCTAGACCAAAACTGCATCAACTCAAAATGAAATATTTTCCACTAATCTATATATTCCTATAATCATGGCCTTTTATTTTTAAACTTAGAAGTAAAGTCGAAGATTTTAACAGACAACGTTAAAAAATGTCGCGCCTATGCTTGGAGTATTTTTACGTGATCGAATGAGAAACGAGAAGATTTGTAATAAAATCAAAGTTTATGGTCAGATTGGCGGGCCGATAAGGCCGTACGCTTCTAGAATGGACCTCCTTGAACTGTTTTTTTTTTCGGATCAGATGCTTGATTACTCAGACATCCATTCCTTCATTCACGCGGGTTTCTAAACTTAAAAAACCAGCATAAGACGTCTGTGCTGGCGTATCCAACCCAAAACTAGACGGCATCCTTCCCCCGCCTTTTCCTCATCCTCACTTTGTGCATTTGACCTAAACCGCTGTCTATCGATTCTTAAAATTTAATTGCCTCTTACGATACCTGGTACAGGAAGGGGGGTACTGTTCCACTCTGCTGGTTCCTTACAGCATTTATATATTTCTTTAATTGCAGCTTACTTTCAATTATTGTCTTTGTATTTCCCTTAAAAGACAGATACCCAATTACGCAATGGCTAAATGTCATTGAACTACTGGTTAATTCTATAGCAATAAGGCTCTATCAGACGAAAAGTAATCAAACGTCTGTAGGGGACACTTCCATTAATTTATACAGTTTAATTAAAGAAGTGACGCAGATGGGACAAAATCTAGTTTGGTTTCGCTAATAGGCTATTCCGAGGATTTGGACACAGCTTATATAATTACAAAGGGCCTAGGGAGACTACAATTTCTAAACATTTACAAGAAAGTCATCGCAAGAAATCACACCACTCCTGAAAAGTACTAGCCCTATATATCTATATATATATATAAATAAATAAATATAAATTTTGCACAGCGGTTAGCATTAAACATTAAGAAAGGATTTATTTTATATTATTTACTTAAAAATGCTCTTAAAGGTGTAAAACACGGATACAAAGTTAGTTAAACTTTGCTGGTTTTGTAGTTATTCAAAGGAAACTCAATAAAGGTTCTTTATTGAAAGTCATGAAACACTTGTAAAATATTTATTTCGAAAATCGTCTCTTAAGGGTGTATAAGGGGGGTGCAAAATTAGTATGAAACTTGTACAAAACAACGCGGGTGAAACCGCAGGGCTTTCATAGGGTTTAAATAATAAGAGCCCTATGTATCGTAAAACTTAGGGTCTCAAAAACAGTTACCAAAACGTCTCAATAAAAATGTAAAACTCGGATCTTTAAACCAAAAAACAGTTTAATAACCGAATAAACTAGTCGTTCAAAAGTAGTTTTGTATAAAATTAATGCGTAAAACTTGGAATATACTTTAATCATTTTTAAATTTTCATTCAGTTAAGGTTACCAATGTAACTTCTTGCATAACTGCGATTTTACGTTAACTGAATTTAAATATATAAATATATATATTTAAATAACCGAGAATCTGGACCTAAATATATGTATAAATCTAATATATATAAATAATTAAAATAAAGATATTTACTTATAAAGACATAATATGATTAATATTAGAAAAGTGTTGGTACTTCCGACCTGGTCTTTAAACCTCTCGTGGTTAAGGTATGTTCGCCAAGGTCGTCTTATACCAATTCTTCTATTGACTTCTGCTCGGAATATTTGTGCCATCCTACTTTCATCTATCTTTTCTAGAGGTCCAAACTATCTGATCCTTATTTATTGTTCTCCCATTTTTATCTTTCACGACTTATCGATCTGGTATCAATCACACTGTTCTTTACTCTATCTCTCAAACTGATACCATACATTATACGAGGTATACACTCGTCCTGCCAAGCTCTCATCGCATTTACTTTTCTGCCGTTGCCACGTAACCGTTGCAAAAGCTGCTTAACTTTGACGATCGATACAAAGGTTACGCTATGAGCTTCTCCAAAAAAATAAATAACTACGGCAAACTAAATCATAAGATCCTTTACTAAATGTCTGCTGCATAAACTTTTTACCTCTTAAAAAATCGAAGATTGAGTTACCAATTAAAGGAAAAAAGGTTAACGTCTGACTTTGGATGGAAAAATTAAAGTTAAATTTCTTTATTTTTTTATTTTTGCGTATTATGAGATACTTATGATATATTATATATTGCGTATAGATGTTGAGTCTGCTTATGCGCTAACTCTGTTCAAGAAATGATATTGACCAAAATATAACTTCACTAGTCTAGAGAAAGGAAAAATAAAAAGAAAAGGATGCAAATAGCGGATTATGGAGTCATTGCTATAAACGATGCGCGTGCGAGCGAAATGGCTAGATCCTTGATGATCTTAGCTCTTCCCCTAATGTACATTTTTCATTGTTATCTCAGCGTCACAGAATCTATGAAATACAAATATATTACCTTTAAGGCCTTTCTAGCATTGTCTCGGTAGACGCAGGGGGGCGTAGGTACCTTGAGCTGATAAAAGCGTCAACAGCTTTCGATTTATGTCTATATTATTTAATATTTATAAATAATTTTATTTCTGTTTATTTTATATAATTATGGTATCTTTCTAAGTAAAAAGGAATCGAAGGAAAAAAACAAAGGTTCATACTAAATTTGCAAGCCCGTTTTAAAAAATTAAAAATTTTAAAATGCCTTCTTCTTTATGCTCCCCTGCAAAATTTTAAGTGTATAACCTTTATATTTTCTGCCCTGCGTTAATATGTCAGTCAGTCAGTCAGCTTTTATATATACAGATGGAACGAGATTAACAAAATTGCAGCCGGTAATGTACAACGAATATGAACGCACACAGTTAATATGCCTAGGATATGTCGCTGGTTGTATACAGCGCGATCTAGAAAATAGCTATTTTACATATAAAAATAAATGTATGTTTTTCTGCAAAAGCGTTCAAGACGATCCGACCGATTGATAAAGTCAGCTCCATTAGGGATATATATATCTAAATTTACTTACGAGAATGTATTTCATGATTACTTTCTTCTATTTCAAAAAGAACTTTTCTTTCGAGGAGTATGTTTTATATAGGCTTAGTTGGCCTTAGTCCCATTAGACATCGGCAGTAAATCAATCTTTATTCCTTAACTAAATTATTTACGTCTCATTTAAATGAAAAATACATTTTAATGACATTAAACCATATTGAGAAAAGTTTCTAGAAATAGTCGATTCATTTGAATAACTACTATTCTTATTTTATATATAAAAAAAACATTTATTAATTAATACAGTAGAATATAGGCCTCCCAAAAAAGGGGCAAATTTTGCTTATAATAACTACACTGGGCAGAAGTGGTGGCCATCATAGAGCGTAGCTTCGCGACGGTAATGTTGCTACCCTTTTCCATCTTGTATTTGAGTTACGCTATTTCGGATACCGCCATTCCCCGGTTCCGGTACCTCAGTAGCCTTTTACCACAACTGGTACAAAAGTAGATACTATTTTACTCCGCCGTTACCCAATCGATATTACTAAACTATTTTACCTTAGCTATTTTTATTGCAAAATAAAACCTTTTCTACGTAAAAGCAATATTATAAATGTGGTTATTTATCGTCGGCGTGTGAAATGTGGTAACAAATCATATTTTCTAGTAAATTTATCGAATAGATAAACTATACACAAAGAAATATAAATATAAGAGAGATATATAAGAAATAATCTAGAATACTTTTACTTAAGAAAAATATAGGATTCGCATCAATAAATCAAACCTAGTGCTTAGTGCCTAGGAATAAAAGTAGATAAAAAATTGTCTGTGTGTCATTCAGGCTCACCTATTTCTACCTTCAAACAGCAGCGTTCACATTGCTGTATTCCGTTTTGAAGGGTGACAAAGGCTGTGAAATTACTAGGTAAATGTAACAAAGCTTGGCAAGGCGTTTGTATATCTTTGTGATAATACAAACCTCTATAGGCTACGGTGACGCTTACTATCACGTGGACTGAATGTTTGTTGAACTTAGTCATCATCATACAAGCCATTGGAAGTCCACTGCTGGACATAAATCATCATCAAGAAATGTGTTTTTTTGCCCACAATCGCCGCGCTGGACAAGCGTGTTGGCAAACGCAGCTATCGCAACGGTAATGCTGCTGCCTATT
This sequence comes from Heortia vitessoides, assembly GCA_020976665.1. Taxonomy (NCBI): domain Eukaryota; kingdom Metazoa; phylum Arthropoda; class Insecta; order Lepidoptera; family Crambidae; genus Heortia; species Heortia vitessoides. Next base: position 7,211,844 of record JACJUM010002842.1, read on the forward strand.
TCTAGCCTGTGTGTTTAAACTGTTTCGGATGGATATACCGCTATCTGTCAGTTCTGGTAGCTTAGTCGCCTCTTTCGACACCACACATGAACTTAGTTGTGTACAAAAATCCTTGTCATTCTCAATCTCAATTTCATGGCTATCCTAAGACAAAATATCAAGAACTGATTGCTGTTAATTGATTTTACGATGGGCTTCGAGTGTGTGTGTGTAATTCATCAGCTCTTATGCAACAGTCTCAAACCGCTATTTATTGACCCCGTCGATCCTTTACAAACTTCATACTATCAATTACAAATAACAAAAAGGACTATGCATTTAACTGCAGTCATTTCTAATTATGTTTCATTTGTTTCAAGGATTCATTTTTAATTATACAGATTAGTTATAGTAAGAGAAAACTGCAGTAATCTATTTTTTTTTTATTACCCTAGATCGACAAACTGCACATTCAATCAGCGTGATAGTTAAAACAGCCTATAGATGCGCAAAAGATATTACGTGACATCATCATCATTATACTAGCCATTAAAAGTCCTCTGTTGTACATAGGCATCTCCAAGAAATTAAAAGAAAAAAAGGGGTATATTGACCATAATTGTCACGCTGGGCAAGGGTGTTTGCAATCGCATAGCGCAGCTTTCGCGAAGGAGAAGCTTCTGCCTATCCACGCCCTGTACTTTTGAGCTGGCTTTTTTGCATGGATATACCGCTATATGTCGGTTCTGGTACCTTAGTCGCCTCTTACGACACCTGGTACAGGGGGAGGTACTATTCTACGCTCCTGGTACCTTCTTCAAACTAGAACACAGCAATGCGAGCACCACAGATTGACTGTGGAAAAAGGTAAGTGTGAGCTACCAATACAGACGATAACGAGGTATTAAGTAATTATTATTATAAAGCCTTACATAAGTAATACCTTAAACTGTTGTTAAATCTTTTATTATTTAACACCAAATAAACATTTTTCGCAAATAGAGAATATCATATCATAATACTGCTAGTGATTTGTACTGCGCTCGTAAAAACTATGATCGAGCGTGCTATATAGATAATAGTATAGTTTAAATGTATTTTAGTACAGTAAATAATCTAATCTCACTCTTGTAAATATTTCAACAAACCAATATTTAAAATACTACTAATATATTCGACCGATTCGAACCAATTCGAACTCGATTGCGCAACATTAACGATTACATTTTCCATCATTAATTGCCTTCTTTGTATCTTCATGGATTTATGCCAAACAGTTGATGTACGGCATTGTTATCAAATTTTAAAATGAAAATATACTCCATTGAATTTGAAAGTTTCAACTGAGCATGTAATGAACCGAGATTCTCTCCCGTATGAAGATTATTTTCCAATGTCGTTGCAATTGCGTCAACAATATTTATTATCTTACTTTATAGCGAAGGTTTAGCTTGCAGCGTTACTCCTTTGTTTGTGCTAGAGAAGAATTGTTCCCGCGATATCATAAATTTAAAAAAGCTTCCCTTATTTGCCCTCTCTCTGGCGCTCTACAATAACAAAATTTTCACACACCTTCTTTTCGTACAGCAGTACACCGCAGCAGCGACGTGAGGTACCGGCAGAGTACCATAGTACCTTCCTCTGTACCAGGTGTCGTAAAAAGCAACTAAGGTACCACAACCGACAGTTGGCGGTATATCCATCCGAGACAGTGTAGCTTAAGTGTACTGGACGGCGATGGGTAGCAGCATCCCAGTCGGGAAAGCTGCACCCTGCGATTGCCACCACGCTTGCCCAGCGCGGCAATTATAGGCCTATGTCCAGCAGTGGACTTCCAATGGCTGATTTGATAATGATTGTGTAAATATTGTCGCACTTCGTTTTGTAACATTACTATTGCTGTCACGAGTGGACAACGAACGCACAATCCTTGGATGGGATCGCTTCCGTCAGCGCCATCTAGTCCGTCGAAACTAGATTAAACTAAGTTAGCCCCATTTGCGACTGAGTTGGTTAGAGTTCGGATACAGAACTAACTTTGTTTCCGTACTCAGTAACGCATTCCTGAAATGTTAGCTTAAAATGTTAAGCATATGTGTTGACAGCCCCGTGGTATTACTATCTCGCCAAAGGTCGTGGGTTCGTACTTATATAATGACTATTTTTATTTGTTTCGTATCTGGGTGTTAAATGTGTTTAAAGTACTATATTTGTGAATCATTTATTGTGATCCATGATACAAGGGCTTGAAACGAGTTATCTTGGAGTCGAGTTCATGTATGATGTGTTGGTTGAATTATTTGTATTATTATAGAAACTAAAAAAATATATATATAGTATATTTAATTGTCGTGAGGTACCAGCAGAATAGAAAAGTTCCTATTATAGCACCAGGTGTCGTAAGAGGCGACTAAAGTACCAGAACCGACAGATGGCGGCATATCCATCCGAAACAGCGCATTTTAAATGCACAGAGCGGGGATGGGCATCCCAGTATCAATCGCGATAGCTGCACTGCTATTGCCAACACGCTTGCCCAGCATGGCAAATATGGGCAAAAAACCTCGTGACTTGGAGAAGAAGTCTATGTCCAGCTGTGGATTGCCAATGGCCGGTATGATAATGATGATGACATTTAATCAGAAAAGAAGACGCGATTTAAATGTAGATATTGTTGAAGAATGTATTATCTTGTATTATCTTGGTTTTTCCTATTTTTCGTGATAATAGGAAAACAATTCAACGTAAGCTTTAAAAAGCTTTAAATTTCTAGGTTATTATCGTCCGTTTGGCACTCTCTTTGATATCCCAAAAACCGTAATTTCAAAGCCATTAAGTTTTATAACCAAGCAATATTTAAGTATAATTGACTGTCTTAGGTCCTTAAGTCTTAATTACTTAACTTTAAAGTGCATTTCGTGTTTATTTTCTTAGATTTTATTGCTTTAACACACTGACAATACTAGATTTAGAATAAAAAAATATAATTGTAATATCAATTAAATTTGTCGTAAGTATCGAGTGAGATTTGAAATGAACATATTTTAGTAAATAAAAATATTACCAAAGTGAGTTCAATAATGTATCTCAAATATTTTTATGAAATTATTATATTTTTTATTATAAAAAACTAGCAGTGCCCCACGGTTTAACTCGCGTTAAGTTGTAAAACTTTCATTCTAACTTTGCTTTTTTTTAAGGGATGGTTTAAAAAAATATATTTTACACGTGTTTATATACTTTCAATGTAAAACCTTCATACTGAAATACTTTCTGAGTTTCATAAAGAGTTGGTCCAGAAAGTCTTTATCGCATCCTTGAGGAACCCTTGTGTCCAGGATTATCTTAATAGTGTGTATAATCAAATAAAATTTGCTGTAACTTACTTTATAGATACATATTTTGGTGTGTGTATTACTTAAACAAACTACGCGTTATACTAACCTATCTCGATAACCAAGCAAGAGTGACTTGGGACGCTGCCAAAACGTATTTATTTAGCAAATTCCTGTACGCTTAATTGCATGCAAAAGCCTAGAGCATAGTGTACGAGTATTCCTGCATAGATCGGGGATCATAACAAAAAGGAAGTAGACTGGATTGATCTCAATAACATTTGTTTTGTTAACAAATATATATTTAATCTTTAGGCGGGAAGATATCTTTGTATATAAACAGAGCAGATCTTCTTTCTTGGGATCAAAAATCATGTCCTTCACTTGATACATATCATTAAATCTATAACCTCTCCAAGTGATTCACATCTGGGTATTTTTGTCTATAGATTCGTATACGTTGTGTTCCATTTGAAGGTAAGAGGATAAAATTACTGGGTAATGTGTCATAACATCATCAATCCACAAGTTTGACAACGCTCTAGTCCTAGATATCCTTGTGGGACGTCTACTATGACGTGGGTCGCTTGAATTAGTTGTATATTATATATAAATATTTATATTTATATATATATATATATATATGTATATATACAACGTATATATATATATATATTATTTATATATAACGAATATATAACAAAGAAGTATAGAACTTTCTGTTATATTCTACTTTAAAATTAACTCACGGCTATAAGACAGACTTACGAAATACAAAACAGATCTAATTATAGATAAAAATAATTTTAAAATAAAAGAATTTGGTCGGTTGCTTGTCGGTTGCAAAGTGTCAAGTTAAAATTAGTTGACAACCATAAACAAAGTTTTGCTAGATGTCGCTTCAGATATCATAACTAGTTTCAACTCCGAAGTTTCGGATTAGACGAAGGCAATTTGAGTTAATAGAAATAGTGTGACCCACGGTGTTTGTCGGAGCTCTTCTGTTTACTAAATCAATATTCTGGGGTTTATTATCATTTGAAATGAACGAAGTCGACATCGAGTCAAATCGAATTATCAAAAAGAAACTAGTGCCATCTCAAATTCGTGCTCAAATGCAAAGTAAAATTTTTGGTAGTGTCTTTGCATTCATTCCCAATTACATTTCGTAGTCTTTGTGCCTGGGTCCTAAATGTATGCATTTAAATGCATTATTTGTGATTCCTCTGTTATCTGACATTCGTAACACAAGTTAAGCGAATTAACTTGGTTGGCGATTAATCTATGAGATGTCGTAAGACTCACCATATCAGCCATTGTAAGTTCACTGTTAGACCCAAATAAGCCTTCCCAAAAAAAGGGGGATTTTTCTCATAATTGCCGCGCTTGGCAAACGTGTTCGCAATCGGGGGGATGCTGCTGCTCATACACTGTTATGATATACTGCTATCTGTCGGTTCCGGTACCTCAGTCGCCTTTTACAACTCCTGGTTCTAGGTAGGTACTAACCTGCCCTAAAATAATTAAATTAATAGGAAATTACAATCAAACTGATATTAAGGTTTTTCTGCTCAGAATCCTAGAGTTAGTTATTATTTGAAGACTATGTAGAGAAATATATGTTTTTATATCACAAAACTGATATACATAGTAAACAAAACGTACCTGTTCAAGGTCTATAAACAGTCCAAAATGCATTTTCAACGCTATGTATAACCAACTATGAATATTTAAAATGTTCATGGTATTATTATAAAAGTTACGTGGCTTTTGTAAACACTGCAGGCGGCGCCAATGTTAGTTCGTTACACGGACTTTGTTAGCTTTGTTGGGCTAAGGCAATGCTGATTAACCTTTAAATACAGGTAAATGTGGTCACATATATATACAACGATGTTATATTCTTCAACATATCATCATACCAGCCCCTTCAAGAATGGAGGTTTCTTGCCCACAATTGCCGCGTTTGACAAGCGTGTTGGCAATAGTAAAGCGCAACTATTGCGATGTGGATGAGATCCATTCTCAATCTGTGCAATTGAGCTGCACTGTTTCGGATGGAAAAACCCGCCATCTATCGGTTCTGGTGCCCTAGTCGACTTTCACGATACCTAGTGCATAGGGAGGTACTATTATATTCTGCCGGTACCTCACAGCACTATAACAGATAGCGGTAGAGTCATAAATTTACATGAATTCCGACCCGCCTGATGCCTTTATGGAAGCTATTTCCCTAGTCGTCTTCTCACTACCAGCAACAACATTAAAGCTTACACCGCTTTTCCTGATCTCCCCTGACAATAAATGTTTTAAATTGTTCACAGTCAATCCGCAATCTTAACCACTTCACATATTCTTTTCATAAAGTTGAGCAAGCGTTGGCCGGTGAACTCGTGCTGTCACTTTAAGGGCGATAATTGACTGCACCAGTGCGGCCGCGCTCACTCAGTTTCCTGCCGGATCCAGTTTCAGTTTTCCCCAACGATAGCCACCCAAGCCAAGGCCCGGGCATAGAGGTGCTCTCTCCACAGCCATCAGTCCCGCTTTTATCTCGGAATCCTTACAGGGGCGCAGGAAATGTGGATAATTTTAAGCATCGGATCTCTCAACGATAGGTGGCCTCGCCCATCCTTTCTTTTGGCACTCAATTTACCTTCTTAGTAGTTTCAGCATTAGGTTAGTTTGAAACAAAGAACATGCTCTTTCCAGCAAGTGAGCGTCTGCCTTCGCATACTGGTCACCAAATGCGTCTCTGTTACTTTTTCTGCTTTCACTACATTAACTTCTGTATTGACTTTCGAATTTTCTTCAATACTAGCTTGAACGTCTCCACAACAGAGCCCATAACTATTAACGCCTAATACCGAGTAGAAAAAAGTCTACTCTTACTTGTCCGGAGAGGTACCGGCGTTGTAAAGTCACTGCCGTCTTGCAGACGCAATCAACTACTAACGATATGAATCGTCATTCGAGAATCCGGAAAGCCGATTTCTTCTCTTCCAAATAGGTGCCGGAGCTGTAAAGCCTGCTCATATCTCGTAGCTTGCTCACATAGTCGGAACTTCCTAAAATGTTTGGGTCGGGCTATGTTACACACAACATTAAATGCTAGCGACTTTTGGTTCTCCCAGTTATCGTATGCTAGCTGCTGCTCCATATTACATTTAACCAACCCAACCGAACAGCTAAGGGTCCTAGCCTCGACCTCTTCATTCGGCGTGGCGGTCGGCATCACATGGCAGGCGCGTTCTCCATTGCACCACGAACTGCTCGTTTCAATTTAAAATTTCTTACAGCCCAACGTAAATTGCGTTGCGCTGCAATCCGATCGATGTGAATCATACATTACGTGTGTCATAGATTGGTATGAAACGGTTTGTTGCACGCTGCACTTCGATAATGTGCCATCGATGTTTTAAATGTAGTAAATCGGCAAAATGTGTTAACTGCATTTTGCAAATAAAAGTATCTATGAGATTAGTTTGTGCATGTGATTATATAAACAGATGATTATTATTATTTAAAGTACTACTTTTAAATATCAATATTTTATAGGTTCATAAATAACTAATAATAGATAAATAAAAAAAAATATTTTGCATCTATAGAAGCACACGAGAATGAAAATAATGTAGGTACAAACCAAAAATGTACTGCATTGAAAAAATTTTAGGGATATGAAACAACATAGGATATAAATAATTTTAATACCTAGGTGCAGAGCAAACTCAATTGAACATCATTTAAACATTTGTCGTGGATAAGAATCGAACCCACGACCTATTGATAATGATAATACAATGCGCCATCAGTCCTGTCATAATACAAAAGCTATCATCGTGCATTTTTTGGTTGTGTCCCGGATTGAAGGGTGAGAAAGGCAGTGAATGCGCCATCTTGGCCGGCATAATGTACAAGTAAATCATTGTGCATTTTTTGCTTGTGTTGCGGTTTGAAGGGTGAGAATGGCAGCGAAATTACTAGGACTAGACTTAATGTGACAAGTCTTCAAGACACGAAATTGGCAATACGCCAATTATATTCTTGTGATAGGAAAATCTATAGGCTGCAGTGACTTACTATTACGCGGATATATATAATTATTTAACTTGTTTGTCGACTTAGTTATAAATATGAATACGTATATATATATAAATATAAATATTAGCCTTAGCCGTGGGGTACGGGCAGAGTAGAATAATACCTCCTCCTTTAACTGTGGAGCCGACAGATGGCGGTATACCCAGTTGAAACAATGTAGCTCAAATGCACAAGGCGGAGATAGGCAGCAGCATCTCTGTCGCGAATGCTGCGCTCTGCGATTGCCAACACGCTTGCCCGGCGCGGCAATTATGGGCAAATTTCCCCTTTCTTGGAAAGGCTTTTGTCCAGCAGTGGACTTCCGATGGCTGATATGTTGATGATGATGATGATATATACATTATGACGTGTTTATGTGCATTGTGTATAGAGGCCTGGATATTTTTAATCAGAATAAAGTATGTCCGTTTACGAAATGGAAAATATCTCTGGGTGTCATTAATATTTCGATAGCATAAAGTATTCATTTGAAGTAATGTCCGACTTTTGTATACAGGTATTGCTATACAAAAATACACATTACCAGCGGTTCCGGCCAACGTTGTTCTGACAAATAAATTATTGTCAACTTGCTGTGCCCGCGACTTCGTCTGCCTGGAATAGGTTTTTGAGTACCACCACACCTCTTTACCTTAACTTATATAAACTTTGAACAACTTTTCATCCCCCTTTTCGACCGTTTACAACCCTTATTTTGAATTAAAAAATAGGCTATGTCCTTTCTCAGGGTCTACAGATTGTCTGTGCCAAATTCCATCTAAATCAGTTGAGAGATTTAAGCGGGAACGCGTAACAGACAGACAGACAGAGTTACTTTCACATTTATAATATTATAATATATTATATTAGTAAGGATTCGCAATAAAAAATAAACAATTGCGATTATAATTTAGGATTCATTCTATCCCGTCTCTTAAGTTGAAGCAAACTGAATAAAATGAGCAGATCTTCTAATCGGTTCAGTAAATTAGGATTTACTTGCGCACAAACAACGTGAGTGCCGTAAGGTACCGGTAGAAAAGTATCTCTACTGTACCAGGTGTCGTAAGAGGCGACGGTAGCAGAACCCAGAGCCGACAGGTGGCGATATCCTAAACAGTATAGCTCAAGTGCACAAGGTGGGGATGGGCTTAGGATAGCCATGAAATTGAGATTGAAAATGACAAGGATTTTCGTATACTACTATGTTCATGTGCCGTGAGGTACCAACAGAATAGAGCATCAGGTGTCGAAAGAGGCGACTAAGGTATCAAAATCGACAGGTGGCGGTATATCCATCTGAAACAGTTTTAACGCACTGGCTGGAAATAGGCAGCAACATCCCTATCGCGAAAGCTGCACTCTGCGATTGCCAACAAGCTTGCCCAGCGCGGCAATCATAGTTCCCTCTATTTTGAGGAAGCCAATATCCATTTTATATACATTAGATAAAGACAGAAAATATAAAAACAAACTGTAGTTCCACGTTTGGTTATTAAACTTCCGGGACCCAATGATGAACCCGTAAGAGTCTTTCAGGTAGTCAAAGAGACCATAGATAAGTCGCTTCAATCACATGGTGTTACCATATCAAGCTATAAAGTAATCACAAAGGTAATGTTTAAATACACATTGATCATCAAGACTCAGAACAAACACAAATCTTCCTTATTTAAACATTTTTTCTAGGTGGGAATCAAACGACCCTTTGCGCAAAAGATATAATTTGTTTTCTACCGATTTTTAATTTCTATCTTCTGGATTCTCATACGAATATAATGAATTCTTTGAGAATTCCATTTTAAATTTGGAACTCCAACGTGGAATTCTGGAATGTTTTAATGCCAGAGCAAGATTCCTCATTAGGTATTCTAGTTCATAAACTACGTCAATTTTGACAAGCTGACCCGCCAGTGACCTATTTAAAACGCCGATCTCAAAGTTTTCGCTTCTTATTTTATGTTAATGTGTAAACTGGAATAAATATGATTAAAATCTCAGTGTTGAATAGATAAAGAAGTTAAAGGAACAGTTCAGATGTTATAAGTATAACCATTTTTTATACACCACAAAGGTTGCGAATATGCATGCAGCGCGTTGATGGTAGACGGTTACCGCAGCTTATGGACGTTTACAACACCGAGGCAAGCAGACCCTATAAATACCTTTTTCTACCTCTTTAAAGAACCCCATTATATCGTACTGTGGGAAAACTCGCTACTCATTCCACAACCTTAGCGTACTCGGGAAGAAATGCCTCTGAAACCATAGGGTACGCGATTGTTTTGGTGCTAAAGAGTATGTATTGTTGAGGGCGATTGGAACCGCAGAACAAAGACAAATGGCTTTATTTATCTACATTAAAAAAATCGTCTTACGTTGTTTGTCGGGTATGACCTTCTAAACTACTGAACCGGTTTTAATCAATTTTGCTTACTGTATACAATTTGAACTAGAAAACATCGTTATAATCATCATCGTATCAGTCATCACAAGTCCACTGCTGGACATAGGCCCCTCAAAAAAAACCTGCCTTTTCCAGCCCCGTGGCACTCGCAGAGCACAGCTTTTGCAACGGGGATGTTGCTGGCCACCCCTGTCCATTTGTGCTGCACTTTAACGGATGGATATACCGCCCTCTATCGGTTCTGGTGCCTTAGTCGCTTTTTAACCCAAAGCTAACTAGAGAGATAAGAGTTTAATTGAATTCAATTTATAGTAATATTTTTTCATGATATATATTATCACATTGTTAATGTTCATTTCACATTGGCAAGCGCAGCGTAGGGCGTTCACCCGCAAGATGGATCGACGATCTGACTAAAACGACAGGTTCGCGCTGGACACGGGCCGCATACAACCGGTCCTGTTGGAGATTACTTGGGAAGGCCCATATCCAGCAGTAGACGTCTTATGGCTGATATGATGGTGATGAAATATTACAAATTAATATAGGACGTCTGTTGAGGTAGCTAGTGTAGATATGTATTAATCATCATTCCAGCCATTGGAATCCCACTGCTGGACATAGGCTTCCCCCAAGAGAGTGGGAAATTTGCACATAATTGCCGATCTGGGCAAGCGCTGGGCATTATGCTGCCCATCCACGTCCTTTGTGTTTGATAACATTATTCTATTCTACTTGTATGGTAGTGATATTATCTGCACTAACGGGCCTGTCAATTTTTTTATGTAATATAATATAGGCCATGTTACTTCAAAAAGCGTTCTTTTGGTGAAACAATTTCCAAAATATGTGCTGTAGTTTTTAAAGTCTTTTCGTTTAAAAAAAATGTTCCTTACTATTTTATACATGGCATCGATTATAATTGAAATATGCTTATCGCCGTGAGGTAAGAGCAGAGTAGAATAACAGCTCCCCCTTTACCAGGTGTCGTAAAAGGCGGCTGAGGTACCAAAGCCGACAGATGGCGGTATATCCATCCAAAACAGTGCAGCTCAAATGCAAAGAGGGCAGCAGCATCCACGTCGTTAGACTTACGCTCGGCGATTCGCAACACGCTTGCCCAGCGCGGCAATTACGAGCAAAATTCCCAATTTTTTGGGAAGGCCGATGCCTCGCAGTAGACTTTCAATAGCTGGAATGATGCTGATGCAAATCACAAGCGAAATTCGACAATAATAAGCAATAAATTCACTATTAAAATAATGCATTTTTCTTAGTAAAAATCAGCGTTCTCCCCGTGGTAAAAACTCAGTAGTCTTAAGTGCTGAGACATCAAAATTCCATTATACAGAATGCATTTTTGTACTCAAGCTTTAAAAGTACGGCAGTATATCCTTATCTGAATGACGCTTGCTCCGAAACAAAGTTGGAAAATTTTGCACATAAAATTTCCGATGTTTCCAGAATCACTGCATTATTATCGATAGTGTTTTATATTACTTTATGTCAGCAATTAGCATAATTGATAGGGTACGAACTATGTTATAATGATTTTCACCTTATTTGTGTTTATATGATAAGGTTTGATTTTGCCTTTCCAGAACCTTGATATCGGGAAATATATACATTGTTTACATTTTATACACTGGCTTACACCGCAGACGTTGTCTACTATGTATACAAATATATATTTTCATTTTTTATTTATAATATAAAAATAAATATATTAAACATATAAAAAAATATGTAAAATAAAAAATACTCACTATTAAAATACTCAATTTATACCACAATTGGCAGCCTTAAAGCTCCGAGCGTCAACTTCACAACAACTCTTCCAGTCAACTTTGGAAAATATATAAAGAAAGGAAATGTGATAAGGCAGTTCGATATGCTCTACAATTTTATTTATAAAAAGAAAATAAAATTAATTAAAGAATAATACCATAATATTTATTTAAAAATAAACTAATAAATAATATAAATACATAAATAAATTCTAACTTACTTATTGACGTGACAACGTCTTATATTAGGTTGTGGCTGGGAGTCACTTATGAAAAAGTGTAACGCTCGGTAACGTTACGATGAGTCACCGAACGAGAGAGAGGCCCGCCGAATGCCTTGCGTCTCTCTCCCACTCAACTATGATCGGTCTGTTGCGCGCGCAGCACTAGAGAATCAGGCGTATTGAATCGGCGCATGCTTGTGTCTCTGTCTTTGTCTTTCTCGAACGTTCTTGGCGTTGGAAAAACAAGAAAGCGTCATAATACAAGTTCACACGTGTGGTTAAAGTATCGTCAGCTGTGTCTGTAGTGAAAATTGGAGTGCTTAGATTCGTCATTTACAACAACTACAACAATAAAGGTAAATAATTGTACACTGATATTTCATTATCGTAAACTATGATTGATTGATTAATTGTTAGATTGACACAAAAGTTGAGAAACTGAGTTTATAGGTTATGTCATACTATTGATAAATGTTGATAGTGTTAAGTAAATTATTAGTTTAAAATTAATTAATTAATTAATTATTATTTTACAAATTTTCATTAATTTCAAATTTATTTAGCAAAAATTTGAACCTTCGATCTGAAT
>JACJUM010002842.1:7224254-7387389 GCA_020976665.1 Heortia vitessoides
TCAACAAAATCACTCAAATAGGAATTAGTTAAGTTTAAGTTTACATGTACAATGTTTTAGTAAACAAAATATATTTCTATAGTTAAAATTAGTGCAATTCTTATTTTCATTCAATTCCTTGTTTCTATTGTGAAATTTAATTATATTCATATCCATAAATATTCTACCGAGAAAAAGACGTGGTCACGTAAAATCTTCGCCCGTAAAACCGACTTTACAGGCAACCATTTTTTATAATATAAACATATGCATATTGCAAAAATTAATGTTGTAGTTTTCTATTCGATCAGTCGTTACAATGATTGAAAATGCTCTGGATCTCTGGAACGAGCTTCCGTTGAATATTAAGCAATCCCCAAACAAATTTAACCTGAAACGCTGTCTCCGTACTTTATTTACTGATGCTGCTTCTCTAACTTTATAACCCTATTTCTGATGTATGTTATTTTATGTATATATATACATATATATATATACATATATATATATATATTTATATCATATGCATTTATTGCGTTTATTTATACAAATATGTATGCCACGTTTATTTATTTTATATATATATTGCCTGCACTACTATATATATATATATATTTTCAGTTTTGTGTAATGGTTGACTGGGAGATAATGCCACCTGGCATTAAGTCCGCCATTTGTACATTTTGTAACATTTTGTACAATAAAGTTAACTAAATAAAAAAAATAAAAAAAAGCTATATATATATTATTTTAACTATAGACATTGACTTCGAATCGATATAATTATAAGAAAAATACAATTACGACCATAACTTTATAAACTTGAACGACATCTCTCTTGCAAAATCAAACGCTCAACTGTTAAACGGCTGACAGTTATGTCAAATGTCAAGGTTGCTTCAGAAAAGTTAATATATAGACTTGTCGGCTTTTATTTAGATAAGTTTTGACTTACATAAATATTAGCGTATTCAGTACGCGTGATACTGTGACCAAGAGAAATTTGATCCATGTTTTTAATTATAGATACAAGCTGTAAGATTTTACAGTCCAGTTATTTCGGATGTGGCACCAGACATTAATTCCAATGTGCAAATGCTTTGATGTTGATATCACTATGAGATTCGGGTATGGCATAAGGCATAAGAAAACATAGCGACTTTCTTAATTTTTAAAACAATGGTATCTAACATTTTTGGCAAATTTCAACTACTGTTTAAGTGTCGAGATGTAATTCCATAAAAGTAGAAACTAAATAATTTATTTTTAAAAATTGTTGGTAATAAGAATAACGACATCAAAAAACTTTTTGTGCAATAATTTACTTAGGAATAATTGTTTGTCAAATATATTCCTTAATCTATTTGACTAGACAAATCTTTTGTCAGATTACCGTTGGATAATTTATTTTTTGTATATTATATACAAAATATTTTTTTTTATATTATATAAAAATTTTGTATATTATATAAAAATTTTGATTTACTTGTAATTACTATTTCTTATGTCAACCAAAATATTTTAAATTAACCATGTTTTAAAGCAGTTCAGAACGTACATTTAACTGTACAGAGAACATATATTTACTAGAAAATATTATATATACAAATTGGAAAACATAAGAACAACCTGCAATTCCTACAACTCCACAAAACGTATACTTTATGGTAACGAACCCTTAAATTAAGGACGACGTTGAAGGTTGATGGTAATGTACACTATGCCCAACACCGGGGCGTATGTTGGTTTTAAAACCTAGTAAGAATCATGTTTTGCCTTGGAGTACCGGTGAAGTAGATCAGTACCTCCCTCTGTACCAGATGTCGTAAAAGGCCACTCATCGCCGATCGACTATCTTGTACGCCAAATGTCGTAGGCTCGATTAGAACCCAGGACACATATTTATATGATAATATTTGTATTTATTCTATGTCTAGGTATTAAAAAGTCTTTAAGTAGTATATTTTGTATTCCTTTATTGTCTGATGTCCGTAAACAAGTGCTTTAAGCGACTTGCCACGGAGTCAGGTCAATATATGAGATTTTGTGGGTATTTATTATTCATTTATCCATCCATCCATATATTTATTTATCCATCAGAAACAGCGCAGCATAAATACTACATGGTCGTGGTGGGCTGCAGTATCCTCGTCGCTGCGCTCTGTGATTGCCACCACGTCTGGCAATCAACCAAGGCCAATTTCCAACAATAGACTTTCTATGGCTGATACGATAAATGAATATAGTCAATGATTCTGCAATATCGCGTATGTAGCACTGGTGGATTAGGTTCAAATTTCACTTTTTATAGTTAATTTTTTAACATTATTTACAATTGCTACTTACGCGGTATTGAATTATCTGTGATGATATGACTAAATCTTATGCTTTGCACCACACGCAACACGCTCTGCATTCTAGCTGCGTACCGCCTTAGGTCAGTTAGACAAATAACACCATCAATACTGACATATCGCCCCCTCGGGGGGTACTGATAGAAAACTATCCTTCTCATTCCTACCACAGGGTTTCGCAGTTGCCCGTCCCTCTCGGTGTTTCAGAATATCTGAATGTTTGCGTATAAATTTTGTCGTCCGATATTTCAGGACAGTATCTTCGGATGCGGGGTGTTTTGATATTTGTGATAGTGGAACGTAGTAAACCGATCGTGTGTGATCTCCCAACGGGATTGGATATGCAATTATGCAACTTAAATTTGCTTTGGCGATGCGTAACGGTCGGTTTTCCTGTAGACATCTATAGTGGGAAGTCATATGGAGTTCAGTAGAGGTAGACCTCTTACAAGGTAGTCTGTATTGATACCGCACTGTCACACATATTTATTGTTGTGTTCGTATTGCTGTGTATCCGGAATACTTTAAAGGGTTAAGGAGGCAGTAAAATTACTAGGTAAAGTGATACGGTATTTTCAGTTTATAAGATTGGCAACACGCTTGTGATCTTTGTGATGATTCCTGGCGTCTTAGGTATATAGCGTGCCGTGGTGTACCGGCGGAGTAGGAACTCCGCCGGTACACCACTAAACGCTAGGATAGTAGCATCCCTCTGCATATATTTATATCGATTATCCTTTAACTTTAGGTTAAAAATAAACTTATGCGTTGCTTCTGAAAACGAAGTTTTATTTCGTTAATTTTTTACAAATATTATTATATAATTTATTATTTATATTTTATTATAACTTTACCTGAAAACGAAGAAACGACAATTAAAGTCTATTCTTCCACCAATTATTCTTATTTATCTATCTTAAATCACAATAATCTAATACAATGCTATTTTTTTTCATAACCTCTCAACTGACCATTGACCTCAGACCTAGCGCTTGTCAGTTGTCAATGTCATTCATTGTCGTTCAAAAATTAAAGAAATATTATTTCTTTACATTTTGATATACCGCCATTTGTCAGTTTTGGTACCTTAAACAGCGCAGCTTAATTACTACACTGTGGGAATGAGCAACAGCATCCTTGTCGCGAAATTGCGCTCTGCTGGTGCTACCACGCCTGCTCAGCGTAGCTGTAATGGACGTCAATCCTCTCATCATAAGCAAGCCTATGTACAACAGTAGGCTTGATATGGCTGATGTGATAATAATGATGATGGGTGATTTTGGCCACGTTTACTATCAAAGGGCCCGGATGTAGCTCTACTGACTTATATAAAAAAAGATATTCTTCTTGTAAATTTACTACTTTTCTTCTAATTTTCTTACTTTTATTCTGAGTGAACTCTGCCGGAATCTAATATCTATTTTTGACAATTAATTTTGACTTATTACTTACTTTAGGTCGTGTGGATAAATATTTTCGGCAGAGTAGAATAGTATCTCGCCCTGTACCAGGAGTCGTTTGGGGCAACTAAAGTACCAGAACCGACAGATGGCGGTATATCAATCCGAAACAGTGTAGTTCAAATGCACAGGGGGAGAGGGGGATGGGCAGCAGCAAACCGTCGCGATAGCTATGCTCTGCGATTGCCGACATGCTTGCCCAGCACGGCATTTATGGGCAAACTTTTCCCTTTCCCGAAAAGGCCAGCAGTGGACTTTCAATTGCTAGTAAGATAGATTTATATTATTTAAGTAAGTTTTGTAACTTGTTTGTTTTAAAAAGTTTAATGTATTTCAAGTCAATTTTATATAAAAATATATCTATGCACATTCTCTACATTTATTTGAACTAAAAAATTCACGTTTTTTCGCTCAAGCAATTTCCTTATTTCCATATGTGAAGAAACCATCACCAATAGCTGATGGTAGCTTTTCGTTATTTTTGAAAAAAAAATATGCCTGAAAATTATTAATAATTGTTGTACGATATTTTTTATTTTTTGTTATTATTTTTTATAGCAAAAAAATATCTACCTGAAGATAGTATATTAAAAATTATGTGTACGATATTGTCTATTTTTTGTTACCCGTTTTTATTCATTATATGATAAGATTTGGATATTAGGTACATAAAGACACTTCAATATAATTGAATGATGTAAATTTACAGATGCCAAGCAATTTATTAATTAAAACATTCAAAACGATGTTCAAATAGGCCATTAGCTCAGAAAAAAAGGCTTTTCACGGTGGCTTCTATTGAAAAATGTATTTTTCGCGGCGGAATGAAAAACTTTCAGGGCACGCTTTTAAAGCCGTTCGACGACAAGCAAGTTTGAAAGAGTTGCTACCTTTTTATGGTCGGTGAGTTTAGTGTACGATATATTTTTTTCATGCCATTCTCTACCGGCATGTAATAGTAATAGGTGAAGTAAACGGTGACTGAGTTAACCACCAGATGGCTTCGCTGGCGCCATTTCCATTGCAAAAAATCTATATATCTCGTACATCGCAATCAGGGTTGTCACGTTGTCTTACGTAATACACGAACAGACCAGCTAGTATGGCCGGACGTTTGGGAAAAAAACCGGACATTATTAAGGATTCTGACTTTCAGTATTAATAAATATTCCCGTTGGTCAAAACATTTGCTGTCGTAAACTTTAACGTTGTTGTGTATCGAAAGCTCGACGCTTGCTCGTTTGCGAAACGTGAAAAGTTAAATAAAAGCAGAACAAGCCGGACACCGTTCATTTTGGCTGGACAAATAGTCGAGTCAACTATGTGCGAATTTATCCGGATTTATATATAAATGTATGTATATATATATATATATACCAGTTTATTAGAATAACTTTGAAATTAAGATAACTTTTATAGTTACTTTGAACCTCTCTTTTACCTCCATCAAGGTATGGTTTTCGAAAAAAATTTTCGACTTCCAATAACTGAGGTGATGTTAATGACGTATACTAGTCAACCATCGGGTTAAACACAAAAAAAAGATAAGGCGATGATTTATTCATCGCCTTATTATTAAATATAATATAATAAATTAAATATGTAAAAAACTTATAGTACTAAATTTTTAATATACTCGTAAGTATACATGTTTAAATAAATATAAAAAAATAGTAATAATAAATTCCCACAACATCTCGTACATTGACCTGACTCCGTGCTAAGTCGCTTAAAGCACTAGTGTTACGGATGCCAGACAACAGAGGAATCACAAATATACTACTTAAATACATATATTTAACACCCAGACTCAGAACAAACACAAATAGCATCATATAAATTCTCTGGGTGGGAATTGAACCCTCGACCCTAGGTGCACAAGACAGGATCACTACCAACTGCGCCATCGGGCCCGTCAATATACATACACAGATATATAATATAAATTACTATTATCACATGTATATGCTTTTAGAGATTTCCTACATTTAAGACCCCATTACCATGATGAAAAGACTTCCGAAACCTATAATAAATACCAACAATGGTTGTCAAACAGCCCAATAAGTTCCTTGAATACATTATATTCCGCTGACAATCGCTGGAATTCGTCGCATAAAAGAGTGATCCCGGATTCGATATCCAGAATGTCAATAGTCAATCCACGCATTACAATTCGGCAGAGGTTTTATTTTTTTGAATTGTCAATGATTTTTGTGTGTGTATTCGAATATCCGATATTTATTCTAGTCGTTGTATTCGCAAATCGTGTTTTTTCTAACTATTTCGCGTTGGAAATTGAACGCCCGCGTGATATTTAATTAATTGTACTTTACACTGACTCAAATCATAAGCTAAACTAAAGGAAACTGAGTTTGTCTCCTCTCTTCCAAAGAGAACTCGAGGTTGGAGTTCTAAAACACGACGATATTTAAGATGGTATTTAATAAGAAAAAATAACACGTTTCAGGTGTCAAGCGGGACTCGAACCTGCATTTTTTTCCATACCGGGGGACTGAACTACCGTTATGCTGCCGAGACCATAGCGGTTATGTCTAATTTTTAGTAGCGTTCTATTTGCGCAGAGATGTCCACAATCCTGGGAAAGTTGCAGGTCCGAGTCTCGCCTGGAACAATTGCCACGGTTGTTCTTTGTCTCAAAAGACGAGGTTTGTCTCTTTAGTAAATCTTATCTTAAATATATTTTAGCAATTTCTATGCATAAAGCCTCTCAAAGCAATTCTTAAACAATTAACTCTTGTTTAAAATATCTCAACACTTAATCTTGTACACAATACCTAGTTTTTCTAAAAGAAATCTCTTTTGTATTTTGCACTGCATTTTTCAGACGACCAAGTCGTTGTAGGTATAGGATACATTAGGTGTACAATAACATAAATAACTGAAGTGTATAAAACAATGCCCGCACAATATAAAAATCTTAGTATAATTTAAACATACTTATCACAAAATAAATAAAATACTCTTATCATCAACATTACAGCCATCGGAAGTCTATTGCTGGACCTGGGCCTCCCCAAGAAAAGGAGAATGTTGCCCATAACTGCCACGCTGGCACGCGTACCTTTCACAATGAGGATGCTGCTGCCCATCCCCACTCTGTGCATTTGAGCAACACTGTTTCGGCTGGATCCGCCATCTGTCGGTTCTGGTATCTTTTTCGCCTCTTACACCTGATACAGAGAGGTTTTATTCTACTCTGCCGGTACCTCGCGGATATATTTATATATAAGGTCATGTATATGAATAATTTACGGTCCCGATGGCACAGATGCTAGTGATCCTGTCTTGTGTGCCAGGGGTCTTTGGTTCGATTATCCTAGAGCATATATTTTTATAATGTATGTATGAAGATAAGTAGAATATTTATGGTTCCTCTGTTGTCTGGCGTCCATAACACAAGTGCTTGATGCGACTTACCGCGGAGTTATGTGAGAAGTTGTAGGAATTAATAAATTTCATTGAAATCATTTAAAGGCTTCATAGTACATGCCTTTTAATAAAACCTTTGCATTATTGACTAAACTCAATAAATAGAACCTCAAAGTCTCAGTCCTCAACAAAATAGTTAACTTTTTGCTAGCCGGTTGAAGAAGTCTAGATGGGTATTAAAGACCATTTCATAGACATAGCTTTATCAAAAGGACCGCACGTTTGTTCACTAACTGCCATAAGAACCTTAAACTTAAACATAAAAACCTTAACTCACATAAGAACCTTAAACTCTTAAAATGGTGTTAAAAAAATATTACATGTATTTTATGACTTTCAATAAAAAACACTAAATTTCATTTAAAATAACTTCAAAAATAGCAAAGACACACCAACATTGCACCCCCATTTTACTCCTTTAAACAGTGAATTTAAAAAAAACCTTTTTAGCCCTCCCCTATATTGTAAATGGAACCCCTGTTCAAAATCCAAGTTTTTAACCACTATAGTTTAGTCCCTGCATTGATATGTTAGTCAGTCAGCTCTTATTTTTATATTTATGTATAATATGTGCATACAAATATTGTAGTCGAGTCTAAAGTGTGAAAAAAATTATTTATTTCAGTAAATATCTTCTGTGAATTCAGCATAGTTTAATGTATAAACTTAAAAAACAATTAAGGTTCCATCAACACCTAGTGGCTGGTGTTATTCGTTCCTGAGATAAAAAGCACTCTACATTTATGCAAAACGTCGAATTTGCAGCAATGAAAATTCGCATGTCGAGTCTCACTGCACCAGATAGTTCATTTCCTGGAAATGATGAATGGAATAACAGACGTCCCCCGTTGCTCGTTTGGAAATGTACATTTTAATTTGTGTACTTGCATCGCGTAAATTATTCGGCAAGACGGGAGCGCATGGAGTTTTCATTGTTTTAACCTGTGTTCAGAATAACGTTACTTAAAATTCTTATAATTGATAGTATTCCTCTTGTGTTCCGGTAGTGGGTTCGATCTATATCTTTCTTTTATGTATGTATTCTAGTACCTAATCTATTTTTGATAGCTCTGTTGTTTGATGTTTGTTACACTTGCATTAAGTGACTTATCGTGCAGTCAAAAGAAGTCAGTGAATTTATAATTATAATTCTTCATCAAACAGACGTTTGTTGTTCGCCAATAAGGTATCAAGTCGAAATTAGTAGCAAATACACAAATCTGCAATTCGTTGGAAGTCAACCAGATCTTTTTATGTCTAAATCGTTAGACATACAAATTTGCGTGATAGTGACCGTCACAGCAGTTTATAGACGCTTGTAGCATCACAATGATATCATTGACGCGATGCCAACCTTGTGATTTGATAATATCATGTCCCAGTAATATCACTGATTCTCTCGCCATTTAAAAATGTATACAGAAATGTGAACGCTACTGTTAAGCGGTAAAAATAGGTGAGAGTGAGGTACCAAAACAGAGGGCATTTGCACAAGATCTACCACTGATAAAAGGTTAGAAGATATTTTAAATTTATTACAATGTTGATATTAGCAAGAAAGACAAGTCTTGATTGTACTTGCCGTTAATGAGTTAGATAGCATTTTTCCTTCCTCGATTCCAGCTGATGACAAGGTTTCTGCAGGTTCATTACTGGATCTAGCAATAAGTTAATCTTCAATTTAATAGTAAGCTTTTAGATCATTTGAATACCATGGAAATTATTTATCATCATCATTATCACCTATCAGTTAACCTATGGAAGCGAAAACAACAGCAACACTTTCTCATTTAATATATAGGTATGTATAGCAATTCAATGTCAACTTTTAAATTTGTATTCATAAATGATGACGAAAGGTACCGAGGTCGTTGTGTAATGCGGAAAATACTATATTTTGTTTCCTATAGAAAAATAAAGGGGCTTTAAAACGCGGTTTTAACATTTGTATTTTTATGATGTGAAGCTTACAATGCTACAACCGTTTGCAGTCATTCCTCAAAAAGTTTGTAGTATTATTATGAGAGATAAATGTTAAAAATCATTTCATAATATCAGTCATAAGACGTTCATTGCTGGAAATATGCCTTACTAAATAGGACCGGTTGTATGCGGCCTGGGTCCAGCGCGATGCTGCGGTTTCCGTCAGATTGTCTGTCTCTCGTCAGTGGTACGTGATCTCCATCCCAGAACCTTACAACTTCCATTGTCGGTTCTGCGTACCAAATGCCCTGCACACTGCCACTTTACTAGTTCGCTGGGCTATGTCGGTAACTTTGGTTCTGTTACGAATCTCCTCATTCCTCATACGATCGTGCAAATAGAATTTGACTATTGCCTTCTTCGTAGATGATTAAGCTATTTTAAGGTAGCTAAGAAAGCCTAATGGTAAAAGACCACGTTTCGCTGCCATATGTCATCGCTAGTTACACATATAGATCGAAGACTTTACATATTAAAAACATTAGAATAAGCAATTTTGATACGGATATCGGACAACAGAGGAAGCACAAGTATAATACTTATATAAATGTATTCACATACATAATAAACACAATTTTCATCATATAAGTTAGTCCTGGATAAGGGCGTTTAGCGCTCAAGATCATTAACATCTGCCTCAACGATCCCATCAATTTAAACCTTCGTCATTACTTACTCCGTCTATTTGAAATCGACATGAAAATGTATTAGGTACTGTTCAAGTTTACCAGGTCCATACTAACAAGGACAACATTGTTTCAAAATATGAAGTGAAGCAATACAGTGAGCCAACAAATCTGTTTCACTCTAGCACATTGGAACAAAGCGAGTTGTTCCGGTAATATACTTCTCCGAACTATGTTCCGCAATGTAAAGCTAAATTTAGTGTTCGATTGAAAACAATTGGCCGGGAACATTTGTTCGCGGCGTTTTTTGCATTGTGTTGTTAACAGTTTGATAGGATTATCTAAGTTTTATTATGTATATGACGCAGAGTGGTATACCCATCCGAAATATTGTAGCTTAAATGCACAGGGCGGGGATGGGCAGCAGCATTCCTATGGCTGCTCTCTGCGATTATTAAAAAAAAATTCCCTTTCTTTGGCAAATCTATGCCTAGTCGTGGATTTCCAATGGTTAATATAACGATAGTTATAGAAGCTTTATTTTAGTTAGAGTTAGGTTATAAAGTTATATATATCTAAAGTGTGTACATATATATTCACAATCACATTTTCCTTTTATCGACTCCTACTAACAAAGCAAGTTACGATAACACGCTTGCAACGTTTCGAACTTCAAAAGATTTTCCACCGTAAAACTAACTTTAGTGCTCGGTTTGGAGTTTGCACGTAGGACGGCGGTACTCTAACTTGTTTTGTGATAGTGGATTTCAGAGTTTGGCGCACAAGATTAAATAACTACCATATGCGCCTACGGACTCGTCATTTACGTAACATATTTGTTGGTGTAAGTAACGAGGTAAGGTATCTCCGTGAACTGAATACCTTCAATTAAAATCTAGTCGTGAGGTACCGGCAGAGTTGAATAGTACCTCCCTCTATACCAAGAACCCACAGATGGCGGTATATCCATCCGAAACAGTGTTATTCAAAGCGCTTTACGATTGCCAACACACTTGCTCAACGCGAAAACTATGGGTAATATTTTCTATTTCTTGGAGAGGCCTATGTCCAATAGTGGACTTACAATGGCTGTAATGCTGAAAAAAGATAAGAAATAAAATCGGAGAGTTTGGTATCCGATTACAAATGGTAAAAACCCATTAATTTTCTTTTTTTTTAAATAACCCAAATAGTGGCTTAAACTAGCGACACCTGGAATGGTATTCTTGACTTTGAGTATCCATTCTTGACCTACATGGTTTCCGATGAAATTCACATAAAATTTAAAACAGTATAATGATTATTGTCCATCTAAGCTATATTAACATAATGAAGATAAATTTTAAATTAAAAAATAGTTGTTTCTTCGTTTTGCTACAGTTTAATGAATGAAATTACTAATGAAATTACCATAAATTAACTAAACTGATTTCAAAATTTCTTTCTCCATTAAGGATTCATTTCCATACATTTCTCCAACTATTATGTACTAAAAATTACTGAAATCATTTCATGTACAGGAAATAATTTTATTAGCAAATGACCAAGGTAATACATTTGATGAAACCGCGGTTTGCTGCTTGTTCAGTGTAAAATCTTGAATCGGTTTAATTTGTTCTGATATTTTCCATTGTAATTAAAAGTTTTTCTATTAGAAATAAATTATATTTATTATTATAACAATAAAACAACTTTTGAATGATACATAGATATTGTTACTATTCAATATTAATGTAGAACTAGCATATATATACTTGTGAATTAGATTTTTTTTCACATATGTTATATATTGACCTGACTCCGTGGTTAGTCGCTCAAAGAACTTGTATCACGGATATCAGACAATATAGGAATTAGAAATATAATTCTTGAATATATATTTTTAACACAACAGACCCAGAAAAAACACAAATATCATCAAATACACATTTGTCTTGGATGGGAATTGAACCCACGACCCTCGGCACATAAGATAGGATCGCTACAATCAGCGCTATCGGGCCCGTGAAAGATACACTTTTCAGCTCTACTTTTTCAGAAATTCAACGACCAAGTTGCGTTAAGACATTTACAAGTATATACTTACACGTGAAACGAATTCGGACTAATTTCTAAGGAAATTGCGCGAACGTATGAACGTAAAATTTGACACAGTTCCAGTTAAGGGAAGAAAAAGTGCATTATGTAGTTATTTCCTTTATACAAATCTAGCAGCGCCCCGTGGTTCCAACCGCGTTAAGTTGAAAAACTTTCATACTAAGTTTGCCTTAATGTAAAATTTTTCAATACAAAATTACAAGTGTTTCACGAAAATTCAAAAGGAACAACTGTGCAAATTTTAAGTTTGTAATCCTTATAGTTTAGTTAGACCCTGCGTTGATATGTCAGTAGATCAGTCATTGTGTTTTTCCTTTCATACATATAGATTCAGTAGACCTACAAATTCTTTAAAATAACTGTTGTATACATTTTGCTGAAATAAAGTAAACATTAATTGTCAAACATTTGATGAAAGAGTACCAAAATAATTAAACTAGTATTTAAAAATGTTCTAAATGTACATCTCTGTCAGACATCCGTTTCATAGAAGTAAGTATTCATTATTCAAAACAATCGACGTTTTATACTTTAATTAATTAGAAAGTAATTATAACTCTAATCTTAGCTCACCAGATTTTACCAGTTTACGAATGTTTTTAGACTTTATACTTCAATCTACGTTTTGGTCCCTTAGGCATTTGGTCGATTCAAGATTGATTAAGACATAAAACATTACTGGATGTGAAATTTAAAAATATTAAAACACTAGCAACCCTTTACTTTGGCCTTAATCCTTTTGTTGAGTCTCTGGCCTGTAAACCAATTACCTGCACGCCAACATTAGGTTATATGTTACTTTACAAAAAAATTGCTGTTCCTATTGATCCTGTACAAACTTGATAATTTTTCTGATACATATTATGCCGTGTGGTATCCCTAGAGTAGAGTAATACTACCTGAGGTACCAGGTGTTGTAAAAGGGTACAAATGTACCGAATCGACAGATTGCAGTATATCGTCCCGAGCTCGTCGAGAGCTCAAAAGCAACAGAGCGGGTATGGGCAGCAGCCGCCAGCTATGGGCAAACTCTTCCCTTTCTTGGGAAGACCTATGTCCAGCAGTGGACGTTTTACGGCTCCTTTTTTTACAAAATCTCATACATTGACCTGATTCCGTGATAATTCGTTTAAATCACTTGTGTTACGGACATCAAACACCAGAGGTATCACAAATAATGTTTCACTTAGATACAATTATTTAACACCCAGACACAGAACAAAATCATAATTATCCCATTTATGCCATTAGGCCTGTTGATGATAAAATGAAAAATCATCCAATTCGGTGCAGTCGCTCCAAAGCATAACTTTGGAGCACGTATCTACATTTAAATGATTTGTTCTTATGTATTTATATAGAGTTAGAGAAAAATAAATCAGTTGATTACAAATTATCCTGATAATGGTTATCTATAATAATTTTTGTATTGTGTTTCCATATTATTATAAAGTGTTGTTTGATATAAATTAAAATAAGCAGAATATAAACACTGATATATGTCCAACCAAGGTAGGCAGAGATCTCCACTTGCTACGATCTTAGCATACCGCTCTCGCTTATTTTACTTATAGTAATCTTTTATATGCTCTTGTTTGTGCTTGGTATTTTAATCTGGATGAATTATAGGATATACGAGTATATAGTTGACGGGCATGATGGCGCAGATGTTCGATTCCCACCCAGAGCAAATATTTATATGTTGATATTTGTGTTTGTTCTACATCTGGGTGTTAAATATACGTATTTAAGTAGTATATTTGTGATTCCTCAGTTGTCTGGCATTCGTAACACAAGTGATTTAAGCGACTTACCATGAATTCAAGTCAATATATGAGATATTGTGGGAGTTTATTTATTTTTTATTACATATATGCTTTATGAGATATACAATATTATATATAATATATATATACACAATAGTAGATATGTTTGTATGGCCTATGTCATATCTAGCACCGTTATTCTTCGTTTTATGTGTTCGGTCTCAAAGTGCTTTAACGCACCTGTGCAGTAATACCGATCGGTATCACCACAGCAGCCGGCGCCGGAACTTCGTACCGGCTAAACTTTTTTTTTATTACGCACCGAAAATCTCGGATTTATGTCGAAAATATCCTGTTGACTTTCTCGTAGAAGTGCCATTCGATGAAATAGAAATGGGATCGCTAAATGTAGTTGGGAAATAGAAGTCAGGTGTCACATTTTCTTTGTTTTTTTTTCACAGATTTTTCGAACTGATTAAGATTATTGACGGGTATAGAACCCGTCCCATATGGTACTAAAATAATAATTACTAAAAATCTTTTTATGACACACGACATCACATTCTTTGACTTGATACTAAGATAAGTTGCTTCAAACCCTTGTGTTACGGATATTAAACAAGAAAGAATTACTAATACTTAAAATACTAAAATTAAGTATTGTTTTATAACGACCAGATACAGAGTAAACACAAATATTCATCGCATAAATGTTTTTCCTAGGTGGTAATCGAACCTTCGCATCCTTGGCGTAAGAAAGCGACACTACCAAACGCGTCATTGGCTACGTTACAAAATTTTAAGTTAAATGACCAAATAGAATTAGATTTATCAGTTAAAGAAAACGACTTCACCGAGATACAAAATCATATGTATATATTCTCGCTGGCTAGATGTGACTAAATTACGTTTAACGAGTTGAAAGCATAGCCTAAAAACTCATTATTCATTTTAACTGTAAAAGGAACAAGACAACAAGCTGAAGAAATTAAAATCCATTAAGTTTAAAGTTTTTATGCATATAAAATGTTTAATTTTATTTTACATCATATTTATTAGGAAGAAATTAAATTCAAATTATATTACCTTAATTATAACTTAAAATTATTTATCTATGCATAGAACAACTAAAAAAATTAAGTAACTGTTAACTTTCTTTATCTATTGATTTTAACTTGTAAAATTTTGGCATTTGAGTGTTTGTATGATTTTACCACTGATTTTTCGGCATAAAAATTCTACTTATCTGCAAAGGACTCACAACAGTAGTGCAGTCCCCCAGTACCGGAAAGATGCAGGTTCGAGTCCTGCTTGAATCCAGGGACAAGATGACTTTTTTTCTAGTTAACATTATTCTTCGGTTTCTTTCTGTAGTTCGTAAGTAATATAATAGTTCTCGTTTGTGCAATTAATTTTAAACCCCTTATACAAATAACAAAGTATCAAATTTAACTTTCGTCTTTTAAAAGCAAGGTGACCCTAGTTGAGTGAGATCCTATTACAATTTGGTCTAAACCGACGAGATAGGATTCGTCAAAAGCTTAACTCTTTAATATATTCCATCTTCTATTCTCGCAAGTTTGTTTCACAAAGGCTTCTAAATGCAATTTTACTTTTAACTACGTGGCACCGATAACTTTGGTAGTCCTTCGTGTAGAATTTTCTTCACTAGATATTTTCCCGAAGGTGCCCAACAGAAGGTCGATTATTTTCTTTTTTTCGTTTCCTTTTTTCTTTTTCTTATGTATTACTTAAATCAATATGAAGCTCCGCCACGCGTGATAACGATTTTAACCTAACCTGACCTACTAATGTGGCTAATGAGAAAAGTTCGAGAGAGTTTTTAACTAATAGTATATAGTTATTTTGTAAAATGTAAATACATTAAGTGAGATGTTAAGTGTTAAAAGCCCGTTGAAAACTGGTTTTCAAATATTTCGATGTTCTAAAAATATAGCAAAATGGAATTATAATTGCTGTATGCATTAGCAATTAAAATGTCGGTTATACGTTTTCGGACAAATATCGGCCCGAACTAGATGCTTATGAAATTCTAATTTATTAAAAACTAGCGACTTATCCTGACACCGGGTACATAGGACATAAAGAACTGTACTGTGTACCCTATCACAAGGAATCTTTTTAGGGACTAGCACAACTACGTGGTTATTGCTAGTTCTGTTGCGCGTTGGATTCGCAATGGATATATGTAGTTAGCAGTTGAGGTCGGAAAATGTTGCGTCTGTCTGGTATTACCCCCTGTACTGACGTGTAACCACACGTGTACCGAATACGAATCTAGTAAAGCATACGTTAAATATGATGTCTGAGAAGCCTTTAGACGATTGGTGAGGTTGGTTTACTCCTCTATGGAGCACCTCCAATGCCGGCTCTTGACGCTAGTGTTGCAATGAGCTACAGGAATGCCTATTACCCAGCAGCATTAGACGATGAGATACACATCGGTACATCAGGATGTTAGCGCTTGTCACAACTCTGGCACCTGCTTAGAAAGAGAAGGCTTATCCGGAGACTAGAAAGAAGAATTATATCGAGGGTAGTTAACTGAAACTACGAGTGGAGAGTGACCTGACAGATCCTTCACGTATTTGAACAAGAGGGAGTGGTCTTCGGGTCACAAAGTCAATTGGTCCTGATTCATCGGTAAGATCTGCCACATTTGATGCTTGCACCGGATTTGATCCCCGAAAGTGTAATGAGTCAAAGAGTGGTGGCTCCTTCATATATAATCAGTTGGTGATGAGTAAATGCCATAAACATAACATATAGTGTACTCCAATGTACCTATGTTACTTCAGAAAAAAAGGCATTCTTTTTTTTAAATAATTACCGAAATCCGAGCAGTGGTTGTGAGCCTACTCGTTACAGACAAAATATACAGATCATCATTCTTTGTATTATTAGCATAGACAGCGGAGTATACCAGTGGAATACTGTGAAGCGCTAACAAAAACAACATAGATGGAGGGTAATAAGATTGTAGCATCTAATGAAGTAGCCAAAATAAAATGGCAGCCGAGAGGTCTGACCGACGCTTCGTTAGGAGGAAACGCGAGCATAACCACAGTTCTTCGAGGTTTTATCTGTCCTGATTTATAAGTGGGCCCTAATGCAACGCTGCTTTACTCGAACTACGTAGCGTTGCTCCTGAAAAGCAGGGCGTGAATTTATCCTACCTTATATATATATATATATATTTCTAAACCTTATTGACTGATTTTAAGTGCAAAAGTTTGTCTCTACTTTACTAATTAATTTCGTCAATAGTATTAGGCCTTGGTCTATCAGTAAGACGTGTTATGTCTGGTGCTTGCATTGGTATTGATCCCAGAAAGTGTCGTAAGGCTCCTGTCTTATGTTTATGCATAAGGTTAGTGATCAAACATCAAACAAGACAAGTAGTGCACTCCAGGTGAGGGACCGTGTTCTGTTATACTTGACTGCTTAATCGAAGATTTGGCATGCAAATATATACATACAATACATAAATACATAGAATATGAAGCTATACTGTGTAAATACAATATATATAAACAATAATAGTAACAATAAATATAGTCCAGTCTAGCATAATATTGTTAGCAATTCCTCTGTCTTGTTGTAGTCCAATGCCAAGAGCCATTCCCTCACTGTTGTTTTGCATGAGTGTTTATTCATGTCATGAATATCTATTGCATGGTTAATTTTATTATAAATAAATGGTCCTACAAAATTTGGAAATCGCTGTGCGAACCGTGTACGACATGGCTGATGTATATTTTAGAAATCCACATGTCTTCGTCTACTATGAGTTAATTTTTGGGATTACATAGTTTGGTAGTACAATTGTCTCACTGTTAAAACTTTGCTATGGATATAGAGTTTTGAGGTAGGGTATTTAAAGGGTAAAATGTTCATAACTTTGAGCATAGATATCTGAGCCCTTTCTAGCGGTAACATATTCGTTTTAGTAGCACCCCTCCAAATAGTAATACAGTACGACAACAGAGACTGACATAGATTTACGTGTAATGTTATTAAATAAAAATCTGTAGCCATATGTCCTATATTTCTAAAAACTGCAGTTCATTTCCGAATTCTTTGCGTTAAAATATATATGTGAGGGTTAAAAGTTCATAAAGAATCCAATGTTATGCCAAGATATTTATATGTTGGAACATTTTCTAATTTCGGACAAACACAAGTACCCTTCTTAAATTTACAATTTATCTGGTGAGCGAAGAGATGCAAAGAATTTGTAGTTGGTTGAGATTTTTTAGTAATCAAAAAAGTTAAAAATTTTGTTTGATCTGCATTTAAAGTTAGTAGGCTTCCATTCAATTTTTGTTGTATGTCAGTAAAGCCAGTTTGCGCATTTGCGTCTGTAACATCTTCCCAGTCACTACCACTAAACACTAGAGCAGTATCATCGGCAAATGTAATTATTTTACCATTTCTTAGTGTAGTAGTAATTATGTCGTTAATGTAAATGATAAATAACTAGCATATGTCTATCTCTCAAGATTTACTCATAATAACATTATTTGTCGAAGAAGGCTTGCTACCATTATAATGTGCAAGCAGGCCGCGAGCGGCGGGTGAGGGGGAGGTGGGCCTCGCCCCACCGCCGTGCTTGCCACGACCACTCGTGAGTGTATCTTTGCGAAGTACCAGGCTGCGCGGCTCAGACGCGTGGTTAGCTTCCTACGGAACGGTTGAATACAGCGTGCTTTATTTTTAAACAAAAGTAAAAATATAATTTATTCTGAAGAACTTTGACTCATTATTATAAAAACACAATTTTTTTAATATTATTTCAAAATAATCTTATTCACGATTATACAATAGCATAAACCAACGTGAGCAATGAAAAAATAATCTCAAACGAAGTCGCAGCCACAGCTGTTTATATCATATAATAAAAATCACGTGTCACGGTTATTTTTCGGGATGAGCTTCTCAACCAATAAAGTTATATGTAAATATTTATTTGTGTACAATTTAATCTAAATTAAGAGAGTCGTTGGTGGGGTAACGGAAGAATGGAATAGTATCTCCCCTTGCAGCAGTTGTCACAAGACGTTTTTTTAGGAAGCCCTTTACGAGCCAGGCTGTTCGTTTGTGGAATGCACTCCCACTTAATATTAGATGCACGCAGTCCCTGTCTGTGTTTACGCGGTTGGTGAAGTATCACTTACTATCATTATAGTTATATCTAATTATATTTCTCTAAATACAATCTATTGTATGTATATTTAATATATTTTATTCTATCGATCTTATTGACACCTCTTACTACCTCTTACTCTTATACACTCTTTCCATCTGATTCCAGTTATTTGCGATAAGGCCGCCCATTGTAATTTATATTTACTGTTTTTTGTTACATATATATACTAGCGGCCCGTCCCGGCTTCGCACGGGTAGACATAAATATTTAAGTTATAAGGTTGCTAATGAATACGACCATGAATCACTAAATTAGATAAAAATGTATGCTTATCTTACAGCCTCCCTGTACACTACGTTGGTGTATTTGTAGGAGGCAACAAAACGTATTGATTTTCAGGAGATTCTACTCGAGAAAGTGCCACAAACAATTACTCTCATCGAATTATTTACTCGATGCGCTGCGTGACGGCCGCCGCCGGCATGTATATTTATTTTAATTTCATGATATCTTTTGAATGGAATGTCCGATTTCAATAATATAGAAATCATTAGGTATTGACACAGTCTTGAATATTACATAATTTATTTGGATAACAAATTATAAATGGTATGTATAACACGGTCTGATTTTGATCGGCATTTCTATCAATTTGTTAAATAAAGGATTTGCTATAGAAGGTTATTAAGGTTTGTTAACCGAAAGTTTAGGGTCCACATTCCCTAAACATGTTTTAAAATGTTTGTAGATAAATGTTTAAAATTTAAACTCCGTGATTACAATACTGCGAGAAAACTTATCCTGTGTTGCTTTTATTTCAGGTACGTGTATAGACCAACAAAGTTGTAATTAGCTGTCTTATCTCCCTTTGGTGGTAGGTGGAATGTAGTTTTTTAAGTTGAAACTCAGGAAAATAGACTCGTATTATTTTCTTGGGGCTGAATATTTTTCTTCTTGCGCAGTGTTGTTTAGTATTTTTATTCTTTCTGATTTCCAAAGCCAAAGTATATGAAATTGCTTTATATACTCACTGGAATAATTAAGGGAACGCAAATTATGATAGAATTTTTAATAAATGTATGTTGTACATATTTTTATTTAAGGAAAAGAAATAGAGTAGTTACAAGCATGTATTTAAATACATATGAATAACACCCAAACTCAAATATTTGTCTTGGTTGGAGACCAACCCACGATTTTAACGTGCAAGATAGGATCACTACTATCTGTGCTATCAGGACCGTCAAATTCATTTTCACATACCATTTGATTGTAGGTTAATGTATCAAATAAACTAGGCAGTTGAAAAGCTAACAACAGGAAGAGAAAATGAAAGCAAAAATAACAGAAACGTAAAGACCGTAAGATTAAAATAATCCGGGATCGGAATTTTGTATAGTATAAATATCGTGCATCTTTCATGTTTTCCAATTCATATATTAACTAGAGGCACCCCGCGATTTTGCCTTCGTAGTCCCGTTATAAATTACGTAGTATTATGCCTTATTATCCCTAGCCTAGCCTTATTATCTCTCAGCTAAAGTTCTCTAAAATCGTTTTACCAGTTTCGGAGTTTACCTCAAACAGGCAGACATATAGACAGAAAAAAAAATTTTTGTCTAAGTATATTACATAATTTTATCCATGCTTGCCCAGCGCGGTAATGAATATTGGCAAGATGTCCCTCTTTCTTAGTAAGACCTATGTCCAGCAGTGGACTTCCAATAGCTTGAAATTTTCTGAAAATCATAACGCAGTGATATATTAGATTCTAATGTCGTATCAACATCTATGGAAAAGATTTGAGTAGTTTTATCTACTAGCACGTTTAACCGATAGCAAATAATATTTGTCTCCCATAGCAACTTGGAGGACGAAGTTTTCTTAGCGATAAGGAACATCGGTAAACAAATATGTCGTGTATAGTATAGTATATAGTATAGTAACTAAGTTCTTGTCGGCTGCAGATACACTTTTGTTATTGAATTTGATATTCATATTTAGACAAGCAAACCCCCATTTCTGTTCCAGGTGTCAAAGGCGACTGAGTTACCAGAACCGACAAATTTATTTATATTACCTAAATAAAATTTCCCTAGATCTAATTACAATTACAATGGACTCCAATTCTTATGACTAGATTAATTAAAAAAAATTTCAGTTAAGTTCAATTTACAAATAAATACTTTCATGGGTGATCGTGACCCTTTTATATTAAGCGGACCTGGTGACACTTTGCGCTTTCAATGTATATATGTACGTAAGATTATAATAAGCTTATATTTACTTTCAGAATTGTAACTTCGGGTATAATAAGCTGTTATCAATAAATAATATTGCGTGATAGTGTGAGATCTAGTGCGAAAATGGTGTTAAATGGTTACATACTACTTTTTTTTACTATTTTAGCACCAAATAACATATACAAATGTATTCGTATATTAAGAATACCGAAGAGCACCGGCGGAGTAGAATATATCTCTAACTGTACCAGGTGTCTGGAAGTGAAAGTATTATAAACATCCGACGTACCGTGACTCAAATGCATACAAGGATGGGCAGAGCTTCCCCGTTGCTACCACGTAGGCATAGCGCGGCCAAGAGCAGAAAACCTTCCTTTTGGACTCTCTAGGATGCACGTCCACTGTACACTATACCCAACAGTGGAGGTCCAACAACGTATGTTGATACGATAATTGAAATCAAAAGGAAAGACAGGATTGAACCGTGCGTTAAAATAGAAATGTAGTTTTATTGTATTATTATTATTAGACCAAGTCGATAAACAGCCTATAAACGCACAATAATACAAGGATATCACGCGCCCATTGCCAACCTTGTGACTTGGAGATTTTATAACACATTACTCAGTAATTTCACTGCCTCTCTCACCCTTCAGACCAAAACAAAGCGATGGAAACACAGCAGTGTTCGACGGGAGAAATAGGTAAAAGTTAGGCACCAATGCAGACAAACTTTATTAAGATCTAGTCCTTTTAAAATTTGAACAGTTATTGTGACAATTCCATTGATATACAAATATTAATAAGGTCTGTGTTCGTAGCGGGAAAATAATACTGTAAAATAATAATGATATAGCGAATATTTTTATGCGGCGGTTCGGAAAAGAGTTTCTTGGCAATTTCTTCTTAACCGTATGAACTCATTCTTTAAATTAGACCTTATTACAAAGGTTGTCTGCATTAGTCTATATTTACTGCTTTGGCTGTAGAAATGTATTGGCCGTAAAGTGATTGCATTGATATGTCCTAAATTTAATTAAGAAAGGTTTAATGATAAACAATCATAAACACCCACAACATATGCATTGACCTGTCAATATGATTCCGTAATAAGTCGCTCAAAGGACTTGTGTAACAGATATCAGACAACACAGAAATCACAAATATACTACTGTAATACATATATTAAACACCCAGACACAGAACAAACATAATAATAATAATAATAAATTCCCACAACATCTCATACATTGACCTGACTCCGTGGTAAGTCGCTTAAAGCACTTGTGTTACGAATGCCAGACAACAGAGGAATCACAAATATACTACTTAAATACATATATTTTACACCCATACACAGAGCAAACACAAATATCATCATATAAATATTTGCTCTGGGTGGGAATCGAACCCACGACCCCTGGTGCACAAGACAGGATCACTACCATCTGCGCCATCGGGCCCGTCAGTTTTTCTAAAATCGCAACGTCACAAAATAAGAGACGAGCAGCGAGTTTAAGTGACATCGTAGTAAGAACAAAAAATAATACGAAACACTGGACTTATGATACCACCGGGGCATCGAGGTCATCAGTATCCAGCGTGCTATTAACTGTTGAATATTTTTTTTACGACATTTGCCTAAAAGAGATAAATGTTTAAAATTCAAAATGTTAGTTAGTTAATGTGTTAAGATTCATTCAAAAATGTGGAAAAAAAATTAAATGTAATAAATCTAATGAGCTGATTGTATTGTAATGAAAAGTGATTATTATCATTATGATCGGTGGTACTTTTTCTCAGTTCGTTCGCTGGTTTTCAATTGCATTGACGGGCCAAGTAAAATAAAATGAAAGAAAATATAAATTATTATTTGTATTGATAATCGCAGATGGTCAAGCAACATCTGTACCCACCTTGTTATATTTGGGCTACTGTATTTCGGATTGTAAAACCGCTATCTGTCATCTATTGCAGAGAAAGATTTTTAATATATTCTACCAAATAATCTACGGATACTCCTCATTATTATGTGAACTAAGTCGATTTAAAAAGGAATATCTGACTAAATTAATACATTGAAAACATCGAAATGCCTGTTTATAATGCCCAATTATAAACTTTTCATTAAATGCATATTGATATATATTTTGCATTTACTTAAAAAAAATAGGTATTACAATTATTATCCTTCTGTCTGTCCATCTGTTTATACCGGTTATTTTCCTAAGCGGCTGAAAAGATATTAACGACTTTTACTGGAAAATAACTTATACTAAACAAATTAAATTCACACAACATTGCATACATTCATCTGACTCCGAGATAAATCGCTTAAAGCACTTGTATTGCGGACATTAAGCAACAGAAGAATCACAAATAGAATACTTAACACATATATTTAACGCCCAGGCACAGAACAAACACAAATATAATCATATAGATTGTATCACCACCTTCTGCACCATCGGGCCTGACAATATGTTATAAGAAGTAACTTAGGTTAATTAATCTCACGGGAACGGGGATTACGCAGGAGATATATTATTTTTTATATCATAAAGTCAGCAAACAAACACGTATGTCACACTTACACTCATGTTACCAAAAAGGTATGACTAGCCTTTCTCCAACCTTGTGAATTGAAGATATAATGTCACATTTACCCAGTAATTTCACTGCCTCCTTTACCCTTTAAATAACAACACAGCAATGCGAACACTGCTATGTCGGTAGAAATAGAGAGTGAGGTACCAAGGTACACGACCTTTGTAAGAGGTCTACCTCTAGTATATCACTAACACAAACAAACATCATTACCTCTTTATGTTTATGTACGTGGAGCGGAATATTTTAGCATTCCTTTTGTTAAAATGGGTGATGTTTACGCGAATGAAGCAACGGGTGACATCTAGCAGTTAATTAAAAATCTCATTAAGGCAAATTGCAGCTGAAATGTTTTGTGTAATATGTCTAAAATTTTCCACATATCAAGTTCGTATCTTGCGTTGAGGCGTTGCATCACGGAGACGCTATGGCGCCGGAAGTACGGTCAGAATCAAATTAATATGATAGCCCGTTGGCGTAGCTAGTAGTAATTCTTCCAGAACATATATTTTTATGACTTATTATGTGTTTGTTGTGTGTCTGGGTGTTGAATATGTATATTAATATTATATTCTAGAACACAAGTGCTTTAAAGGACTTTTATCGAAGTCAGCTACCAGTGTCAAACCATAAGTACTAATATATTATGTATATTTATATACTTTAGTGCCGTCTGCGTAATATATAGTTACACATATAGTCATATGTATATGTATATATATAACGCAGAAGTGTTACTTTGGTTAGGTGGAATGACTAGGTCGAGTTTAATTTATTATTGCTTAAAATTTCAGTAACAAGCAACTGAGGTATTGGAACCGACAGATGTATACCCATCCGTAACAGAATGTTAACAAGTGGAAGCAGCATTTCCGCTTCGTAATTACCACCAAACCAGTCTCTGGTGGTAACTA
The DNA here is from genome assembly GCA_020976665.1 of Heortia vitessoides. NCBI lineage: Eukaryota > Metazoa > Arthropoda > Insecta > Lepidoptera > Crambidae > Heortia > Heortia vitessoides. Next base: position 7,248,907 of record JACJUM010002842.1, read on the forward strand.
TGGGGGTGAAGTAGTTTATTACGTATTAGTGTAAAAATCTACTTTATTTTGCTTATTTTAATTACACATTTAATACCAAAAAAAATTGAACCCTCATAATTTCCATTATCATCATAGCACCCGTAAAACGTCCACTGCAGGACATAGGCCACACCAAGAATGATTGAATTTGCCCATAGGTGCTTGGCAATCGCAGAGCACGAAAATGCTGCTACCGATACCCGCCCTGTTGCTTTTCAGGTACACTGCTTCGAGTGGATCAACCTCCAATTGTCGGTTTTGGTACCACAGTCGCCGACCTGGTACAGAAGGAGGTACTACTCTACTTTGCCAGGAACCACACGGCCATCATTTTCAGTCTGCAGAAATATGCTGATGCTACCAAGTCTTTTGTATAGTTGACCGATAGCTAGCGCCATCTCTTAAATTTTAGATGTACTAACACTGCAATATACTTTGCTACTATGATTTTACAATGAAGATATTGTTGTAGAATACAACCTTTTTTTAACTATTTTCGTAAACTGGCACCTCAATATGGCTTCGCCGCTACTCTCTCCTGCAATAAGCCCCTAAGGCCGGGTCTTATGTAAGATTAATTTCGCTCCCTGCCTCTGACATTTTGTTGCTCAAAGTATTATATTGTGGAATACTAATGTCATGGACGCAATCGTACCATACAACACATTTTGGATACTTCACCGCTGACATTTGAGTGAGCGTTTGTTAATTAATTATATCTTGTCTTAAAGATAAAGATGGCGGTACCCAATACAGTGTAGATGCAACCGAGATGGGCAGCAACAATCTAGTTGCAAAGATACGCTCTGCGATTATCACAACTTCTGGCAATCGTGGGCAAAATTCCCTTTTTCCACTTTAACCAGGTAGTAAGCGTATTAAATGGCAAAGTCAGAAGTACCAAGAATAAACAGGCATGTATGAAAGCACTTATGAGAGTAAGGAAAGAGAAAGGTATGTCAAGATCGTAGCATATGGAGATCCATAGTCTCTGCCTACCCCGATGGGGCACGGACGTGATGTATGTATCTATTTCCCCATTTCTTAGGAAGGCCTTTGTCCAGCAGTGGACGTGTTAAATATGCAATGATATAGACGATAATTTTAATGGCAAATAGTTCTAATTTTCCGATCTAATTATTTTCTGGTATATTTTGTTAACCAGCCTCTGTCTGCGGTTTTTCTCGTGAGCTGTTGTCTTGTGTTTCCGAAGACTATCAGTGCTTGTAAGGTTTGCAAATACGATATTATTGCCTGTTGCACTTGGGTGCACTTGTTGCTTCCTTGTATATTCCTAGCAGCGGAATAATAGTTTCAAATAACATATTCTACAGTAAGTTTCCATTTGAATTCTTTAAATGGTGTATAAGTTTATATTTAGAAAAGAACGAACACAGTAGGTGTATCGACGCGTTCAATTTTGTTTTTGAATGCCCACTGCTTGACATGCATTAAAAATACAATAAATTAAAAAGAATTATCCAACTTGGTGTAGTTCGTTACAGTTGGCGTACATGCATTTTGATAAAATATCATATGCTGCTGCCCATCCCCGCCCTGTGCGTTTGAGCTACACTGTTTCAAATGGATGTATCTGTCGGTTTTAGTACTTTAGATCTTAAGACACCGGTACCCCACAGCAACAGCATTTTTTTTAGTAATATTAAGAAAAAACTTCAACCAACCCAGCAACCGAATTCAACCACAGTTAAGTTTGAACAGTAACAAAACTGAACGGCACATCCAACTTGGCGTCAGCGTAAAAGTTTTAAACTAATCTAACCTACTGTCAGAAACAGAAACTAGTTGGTGAACTTTAATAATAACGATGACAGGGGATTCTGTGGTTCAGATTTATCTGTTAACTATTTTCGCTAATAGATTTAATTCGTGGCGAAACATTCATAGTGTTCCAACCAACCATGTTCATTTACTACAAAATATTTATAAAAATCTATTTAATGAATGCCGACACATTTAATAATAATATATTTATTCAAGATCAAAAGTACAGTTTTCCACTTGTTCTTAAAATAACTAGTTATGATAAAGACTTACAGCTATTTTAAAGAGGTATACGTTGACAGCTACGGAAGTATAAATAATATAGCTTTCAGCATCTTCCAACCAAAGAACCAGTACACAAATAAAAATCGAAAAAAAATAAAATAAAATAGCTAGGTACGTACCTCATTCAATCGAGCAAAGAGACTCCGAGCATTGCTCTCACCATATGCTCTATGGGTTATTTTCAGTTGGCTCATAAGGCCAGTACGAGATCATGTTTTGCTACAATAAGTCAAGCTGTAATGCACATTGATCGAAGGCTTTGGACTGGAGATACTGAGGTATACGGATACTGAGCAGTACAAATGGCTACAGAGAAATATTTATACCAACACCACATAATGTGTTTTATATTCAACTAGCAGTGCCTGCGACTTCGTCCGCGTAGAATTGTAACTTTGGGGGGTATAGTAGCCTTTTCCCCGTTTTTGCAACATTTATCACTAACGCTTCGCTCCTATTGATCTCAGCGTAATGTTTTATAGACTAAAGCTTTCCTCTATAAATGGACTATCCAATAAAAAAAGAATTATTCAAATCGGACCAGTAGATCCTGAGATTAGCGCGTTTAAACAAACAAACTAACTCTTCCGCTTTATTATATAAGTATAGATTAATCTTATTCAGACAAACCTGGAATACCTTAAACACCTTTAAATACCTTCACCTGCAACCAGTTCATCACAATGGACTCATCACAATCATAGCCTGTATCATCTGACTTTATGATTTTCTTACTAGTAGAATAGGACCTCCCTCAGTACCAGGTGTCGTTAGAGACGGAGGTACCGGAATCGATAGATAGCGGTACACCCATCAAAAACAGTGAAGTACGATCTTATATACCGCCATCTACTGGTTCCGGTACCTAACTCGTGCTACTTCTCTATACTGCGTTTTCTTCGTAGTGTAATGGACAGACAGAAAGACAGACATAGTGTGTAATAAAGTTTAGAACTGCGTCTTTTCATATATAGTAGCAGTGATTACCGCGCCCCTCTTTAATTGCAAGCCAACTTTTTGAAAGCATTACTAGAGTGTTTGGAGACTATCTAGCGAAGTATGAAAGTTAACGTTCGTGTTACACAAGTTTTAATTTGTTTTAGTTCAGTTTCATACTTGCGACACTTAATAAGCTGAAGCTACTAGGAACTGCAATTTTAAGTGCTTAAAATAAATACCAGCGCAATGGTTGCTGGGTGAAGCCACCCAGTGAAAATTTCGGTACTTACCTGGTGCTAGAATTCCACAAAACCAGCCACATTCTCGTTGCATATTATGAAACAAAGTCCTCTAACTGTAAACTCTAAAACTACTGAACTGGTTTCCATACGGATTATAACGGAAGAGTCCTACATTCATTGCTGTTTGAATAATTGAAGCTGTTTGCAAACTGGCTGTATAATCGACGGTTATTGAAGATGTCGGGCATTTTTGTAAATCTGATACGCTCTAACGAAGAGTTATATTTTTATAAAAAATTGAAATTGTCACAAACAAATTTTGATAAACATTTTATGTAAAATAATGCCAAGACGACTCCATATGACTCGCACTGCCAAACAGTTATCAGATCTTGTATAGAGTGAAGTGTCTGACACTAAACGCTCCAACTAAAATGCTTTAATTTACAATTTGATATCTTAGTCTCATACGGTCCTAAGCATTCTGACCGTATGATTAAAAATTCCATAATTAAATAAAATTCCAAAATTCCATAATTAAATTCACCCCAACGATGGCAGCCCGAGCCTAGGTCGAGCCTATAGAGGCGCCCTCGGTCGATCGCCGTCGGTCCCGCTCAATCTCGCAAAACCTCCGCGTAGCGCGGTCGCGGCCGCGGGTTTCGCGGGATGAAAACGGGCATTTTTTTTACTGTGGCGCTGGAATTGACGTCTGAGTAGTCCAGCAATAGGTTCGTCCGGAAAAAAAAAGACCTAAGTATGATAAAAATCGTCACCACAGCCTTTAGTGACTCTTATTTTTGCTGTGATATAACATATTAGTAGCACGTTGATTAACTTATGACTTGGAGGTATTATTTCACCTTCCCAAGTACTTTAACTGCCTCTTTCTTACCCTTAAAACCAGAGAAAAAATACGTACCTCAATTACCTTATGACAAGACAAAGATCTAACTAATCTGCCGGTTTCCAAATTTGTTGCCTATGTATATAAATAAAAATTAATGTCATTCAGCGCAAATCTCAAGAACGGCGTGACCAATCCGACAATAAGGTATTTTACTTAAGGCACAATTTGTGATTTAAAATTACTAGTAACTATTTTGTGCAACACTTTTCTTTTGACAAAATTGACAAACATTGTCAATTAGTTAACGTGAATCTTAACGTAACAAATCAAAACTCTCAATGTAACGCGAGCAACAGAACCTCGACTAAATCAGGGTGGGCTTAGTATCTATTTAATAAAAATGTGTTACTCTTATTGTGATATTACATAGTCACTTACCCGTAATTTATTTATATAGATTTTCAGAGCAAAACCGTTAAAATCAGAATAGGCCAATTGCTTTAATGCCGACCTGACATCCAAAATGTCGTGAAAGTGCTCGTATTTGAAATTCAAAGCGGGACGCCGCATAGTTAATATTTTATGAAGCTTCCAAATTTTCAGGTGCACAGATTAAAGCGAGTGTCATTTATACCCGAGTTCTGTATTACTGGCTGCGTGACAGCAATCGTCACACCAGTTAGAAATATCTAGACTGAGTATTGCTGGCAAGATACAAATTCCATTTACGTTTTTGATGTGATATGAAAGGTCTTTTTAAATGTTTGGCGTTCGAATTTCACTTGTATTCCTTTCATTTAAATATGTATTTATATATGTACAACCTTTTGCACCAGGTGTCGCAAGAGGTGACTAACAAATGCAACGGGGCAGAGTTAAGCCACCATCGACGCAATTATGGACAGAAATGGTTAAGCCTATGTTCAGCTGTATAAGTATCTCCTGAATTTTTAAGCTCGTGTTATCGTGAAGAAGTCGATTCATTTCGTCTACCTTATAACCCAAAGATACTATACTATAAATACGTCCAAGTAATGTTACCACATCCTACGTAGAGTGGCAGGAATGCGAGTTCTGCTGCTTGCATGAGCTGGAAAAACCAGCAGTGTAGATTAGTACCTCCTTTTATACCAGTCTTAAGAAGCAACTGAGATATCTTAACCATAATACGGTATGTTCACCCGAAACAGCAGCATTCGAAGTGATTGCTGCTGCAATTTACGCCACTTCTGCCCAGCGACGCAATTATGGGCTGAAGTAGACGTTATTTGGCTTCCTAGGTAATGATAATCAGATGTTAAAGAATCAAATTAATACATTTTAATATATTCTAAAAAATATATGCATTCCAAAAAAGTTATATGTTCCGCCAAACGCCTTCCTAGCTCTTTGATAAAGAAGTTTCCTACTTCATTCCATACTCCAGATGTTTCAACAGCAAATGTTATAAAAGAATAATTGGCTGCCAAGCAACTATATTTGTCTTTTTTAAGTCTGGCAGCCGTTTCCGCTGCCGCACCAGATTTGGCCGCGTTTGAGGTCACATGCGAGGGACTAAAAGTACAAACACATGTGAAATCACATAAAACGCAACGACCCCTCTCCCATGGTTTCAAAGACAGGCCATCGGGTCGCTTTCCATCGGTACGACTAATTCCTGGTGACTCAAGAACAGAAGGGACCCCAGCTTACACGAAGCTCTTCTAATGCTTTAATAATAATTATTTAATTGTATTATCATTATTTTTCTCGTCATTAAAACTTCCGCGTGTGTTTTGAGGAACATACGAAAAAAATAATAGCCGTATTAGTCAAGCCGTACTCGTGTATAATATACGCGCTGAGCAACATCAATTTTATTTATTACTAGGGAAGTAATTTACGAGAGAGGTCTGTACAAGCTTTTAATGAAGTTTATGAAGGCCGTCTACTGGCAGAATATGTAAATTTACACATTAAAATCGGTAATCGTTTTCAAATATCAAATTCCACGTACGGCACACAAGTGGAGGCGCACTATCTCATCATTTGAAATTCAAATGAGATGCAAAGGACATTATATGGTCAGCGAGGACAAATTACATGCTTTGCCTTGTTAGAAGATTATCGAATTGGTGTATGTGAATATTCGAGTTGCGCCGAGTAAATTAAACCTACAAATTTAGTAATTTTTATGCTTAAATAAATATACGTAAACTTTCAATTTATCTCTTTTATTTCTGAATTGAGTTCAAATATATAAAGGATATCAGATTTTAATTAAAGATGGTTAATTTTGTTATATCCACTACAAAAACAATGGAGCCATCTACAAACAACTCAAGACAAATAAATTAGTATCGGTGTGGGAAATGTAGCGGTGACCTATTGCGCAAGTCGTCAGCTCCACGATCCAATGTTTTGGTTAGACCTATGTCCAGCAGTGGACTTCCAACTACTGATATAAATCGTACTATCATCAAAATAGTTTTAGAACGTCTGCTGCAGCCCAAAGTCTGCCATTTCGGTTGGATATACCGCCATCTCATGTTTCTGGTATCTTGGCAATCGCTTCTTATACTGATAAAGGGAATGAACTGCTCCAGTCTGCTTATTACCTACTTATCGAAAAAGTTGGAAATATAAATAAAAATATATTATTTATTTACTTAAATGTGCCATAATACCTATTCATCACACCAGCCATTGGAAGTCCACTGTTGGACATAGGCCTCCCCAAGAGAGGGCCAAATTAGACCAAGCAAGCGAGTTGGCAATCGCAGTACGTAGCTTCGCAACGGGAATGTCTGATCCCTGCTTGTGCATTGAGCTACACTGTTATCAGTATACCGCTATCGGTCGGTTCTGGTACGTCAATTGGCACTTATAACACCTGGTACACGGGGAGGTACTATTCCTCTCTGCCCGTACCTCGCGTATAAACCTATTACCCATTGACCAACTTTTTAAAAGTTGGTCAAAAAATTACACTTTTACACTATATCAGACAATAATGGAATCATAAACATAATATTTCAAAGTATATTTAACACACAAAACAAACATTCGTCATTATTTTTGTTTTTCCAGGATGGGATTAGAACCCACGACCCTTTGCGCAAAATATCATCTAAGATAGGGACACTATCATCTATGCCATCGGGCCCGTCCAAACCAGTATATGTTTAACAGAGCATCAAAAATACTGAAAATTAAACAGAATATTTAATTAATTATTTTTCGTTAGTAGTATTATTTTTTTTATTAATGATATTTCAAAATTCTATATATTCGTATTCGTGTTCATAAAAATGACAAATATTAGTTATGTGAAAAATCAACGTTTTATCTGTAAACCACAAACAAAAGTCCACATTACACATTTACTGATTGTACTATTAGAGAAACCTTCACGAACAGGAAGGAAAAACATTTATAAAACCACTGAAACAATTTCATCTTTACCTTAAAAGAAAACGTAGTGTCTTTCCCCCATACTTCAAACCGGAATACAGAAATGTAGGCTCTGCTACTAAATAAAAGAAAAAGGCGAGAGTGTAAACGCAGTTTTCCTTGAAGAAGTTAGGTTAGTTTCTAATAGAATCTAGGATATTTTCCTAAACCAACCTTAATAGCTGACTCTAACGTCAGTTGCTGCGTCACAGGGAAAATAGGCTACGCCGCTCTTTAATAAGCGTTTCTGTACCTGCATAATGCTTGCAGCGCGATAGCTCGCATGAAAATATCCACTCGCTGCATACATCCTCGTTACAAAGCTATGTCGCCTCGTCATAATTCTCTGTCAATGCCATCATGCTTGCCCTGCCCGGTAATTAAGTGCAAAATACTCAAATTCTTGAGGAAGTATATAATTGACGGTCAATATGTTAAACATTTCAATCAAATTTAGTTTATCTTTTATTTTTAGATAAATAAAGTCATTATACAATGGTGACATAGATCATTATATACTTGATATGATAATAATTAAGTTTATAACAAAATGGATCTTTATCAATATACTAGCAGTGCCCCTGACATCGCCCGCGTGGAATAGTACCTTTGGGGGGTATAGTAGCCTTCCTCGATAAACGGGCTATCTAACACTGAAAGAATCTTTGAAATCGGATCAGCGGTTCCTGAGATAAGCGCGTTTAAACAAACAAAACATCTATTCAGCTTTTTAATATTAGTATAGGTTATAATAAAAATGAATATACATATAAGTAAAAGATATTGAAATGTTTAAAATAAAAATAGCAATGTGACGTAAGAAAACGCAACGTTACTACGTCTCTGAAACTAATAAGTCTAGTTATTATGCCTATGGATAACTATCTTTAGTATCGTCTCATTTGAGTGACCATAATGTATATTTCCTAGAAATTCCTAGAAATTATATACTGAAAGTTTGGAACATATCGGTAGGGGAGAGAAAGCTTTAGTAATTAAGGATGGCACACTCCCGTCTTTGTGTGGCCAGACACCGGAACATTAAAGGGGTATTGATTGGGAAATGCGGTAACCAAATCGTTGCCTTATTTAACGGAAGACTTACCCCGTAAAAATTGTTATTTTAAAAATAACTTACCAGAATCTTCCTTTTAAACCCAGTGCTGGACTACTAGACGTCAATTCCAGCGCCACCGATGGGATGAGCGAGATCGTTTGATGAAAGAACTTGTTTAGCAGCATCTCATCATTTCAGCCATTGTAAGTCAACTGCAGGATATAGACCTCCGCGAAAAAGGGTCATTTGGCCATAATTGCAGCGCTGGATAAGCTTGTTGGCAATCACAAAGCGTAACTTTTGCAACGGGTATGCTGTAACCCATCCCCCCTCTGATGATCTGAGCTACACTATTTTGTATAGATATACCGCCATCTGTTGGTTCCGGTACCTTAATCGCCTCTTTCGACACCTGATTCATGAGAGGTACTATTCTACTCTACCGGATCCCGACGGTAAAGCAGCATCTAAGCGGGACCAATGGCGATTATTCAACGGTGTCTGCTAGGCCGACCTTTGGCTTGAGTGTAGACAACGTATACAAGAGTTAAAATAGTAAAAATTAAAATTTGCAAAAAAAATTGGATTGAGCAAACCCGGCTGCATAGAACCTGCGCGCGCGTTATAACGCTGTTTTCTGCTGTACATAATAAAACGTTTGTAGTATTTGTGATTGAGGTCAGTGAGAGACATCGACAGTGAGAAGACGACAGGAAAAGACATCTATAGAAGTGACATTAAGGCTTACCTTGTAAAATGGTTTTGAGGTGGACATGAATTCTACCTCATAAAACGTTACATTGATGCCTAAATTATATCTATTTCTACCGCCATATAGCAGTGTTCATACTGGTTCACGGGTGAGAGGGGCAACAATTGATATCCTTGTTATTTTAAGACCATCAATCTGGTCTTATAAAATAATTTTTTTTGATTGCCAATGTGTGCATTGCAGATTTGTACTATAATTACAACTATAAAATGTTAACTTATATGTAAACAATATATAAATGATAAGTACTGATAAGTAACTACCGACTGGAACGCCATCTGCCGGGCTGATTTGTGAATCTAAACCATTCCGGAAGCCACCCAAATCCAAACAAAAAAAAACATTCAACACAATCACAGCTGGTCCGATCCAGCCGTTTAGGAGGAGTTCAGTGACATAAACATGTACGGCAGAAATAAAAATTGTGCATTTGTTGTTCGTAGAAAAGGCTTTATTATGGACCCTTTGAATATGGTTTCCCTAAAAATCTGCTTAATCATAAAATGGGGGGGTTTGGATCCTAGGTTGCGAGTGTGTTGTAAACATACGCAATGAATGCGAATAGCTTGAACTTAATACTTGACACGTCCATGTATTATTTACGCGGTCACATTATTTGAATTGCAAAACATGAGTATACTCGTGTCCACGCTACTCGTGCGTCTCTAAACTTTCATAAGCGTAGTATAATTTGATTGCTCATATTATCTTCCCACTGGCAACTAGCTATTTACATAGCTAATTGCATAGTAGTAGTAAAGCTTGCTGACGAGGATGCAGCTGCCCATTCTAGGCACATTGCAATTGAGCTTCGCCAATAAGGATAGATATATCACCATCTGTCAGTTTTGGTAGCTAAGTAGCCTCACAACACCGGTGCAAGGGAAAGTACCATTATACTCAGCAGACCCACAACGTCATTGAAAGCCATTGAAAGTCCACTGCTGAATGTAGACCTCCCAAAAAAGGGAGTTATATGTTTATATATATAAATATAAATCTGCTTCTCTCATATAGAGTCAGTTATAAAAATAAAAACATTACAAAATAGTTTATGTAAAAGACTGGAATTCGTACTAGGAAATGTAACCTTGTACAACAAATCACGTCTCTCTCTGAATAATCATTCTAATGAATTACCTCATCATCTCTGATGATTATTTATATTAATTATAAAGGAATCGACAATAAAATACACAAGTAAATAGTTGTAAAGAAAAATTTAAACATCTCTGTGCGATTGTTGGCCTTTGTTTTATTTTAAAACGAAAAGGTTTGCATTACCCGAAATTTGTAATTTTGTATGATAATCCAAAAAATATGACCACACGTAGATTTAGTTAACCGATTCATATTTGGTCGCAAAATTCTAATACACAATCTGCATTTGTATATTTGCATAACCTTTACCCAAATACTTATTATTTTGCATAATTTATATTACAAATATAACCAAATAGCCTGTTTCTTCACATGTATACATGTATTAACTACCCCGATTAACATAATACGAACCGTAACACGTCCACTGATAGAGGCCTGTGGAAGAAATTTCTAACCTTTTTTAAGGACTTTTACATATAAATGCCTCGCTTGACACGCATAGGTAGCATTCATAGTGCAAATCTTCGCAACGAGAATGTTAATGTTAATTCCCCGTTGCATTTAATGAAAGCATCGAAAAACAAGTTACGTTATAACACAATACGTATCAGTTTGGTTTAGCATCAAAATTTGAGTTCTGGTTACAAATGATTGTTATAAATATGAATTAGTCATGGTATCTTGGCCTTTAAATACTTACGACATTTACCTGTAGCCGTCTAGGGTTCGAGGTTCTATTCTACTCCGCCGCTGCCACACAGTTTCTCGTAATTTTTCGTAACATCATACCCATTGAATATCCCTTTGCACATAATTATTTAAATAACATTTTTTCATCTAGCAGATACGTACTACAGTGATTCGAATGTAAACCATGACCAGGCATTAATAGAAATACTACAGATTAGCCGGAAAGTCATCAATGACTTTTGACTCAGTCCAAGAAGTGCTGTGAGTAATGTTGATGATGCAGGGCTCGCATCGTATTAATCCTTCAGTCTAAGGATAGACAGAAACGCCTCTTTCTAGCTGTTCTACCGCTTGCACGCCGCTTTGTTCTGAGGAATTGTTTGACATAAAGCCAGCTATACTTTATACTATTGCACCACTCGCCATCGACAGTGTGTTCACTGATACTCTTTAAGTCCAAAACGGTCATATACCCAACGATTTTAGATGCATATCCTGCCACGCACGCTAAGGTTGTGGGCGGAACTGCCTGCGGGTTTTCCTAGAGTATGGGGTTTTTCATATTAGGAGGAAAGAAGTTATCACAGGATTAGCAACGTGTGACTATGCCTGCGGTAACTGCCTATCATCAAGCTGCCCTTGCATTCTTATTTGCTACTTTTAGCAATAAAAAAATAATAGAGTCTTTATTCGCCTACCGAATCGAATACATATATTAGTCAAAATATTTCATTGAAATTTCGTTATTGCGACGAAAATACAAAAAAAGAATCGAAGGTATTCGTTAATGTAGGATGAAGCTAGTTGGACACTTAGCCTTGGTAATTTATCACCAGGTATAAAATTCCACAAGGTTCTATTTTTTTTCGACAGCATGGTATCTCTGGCTGCACGGTATAATATATCAAACTTTATAGGCCCACGTTGCCAGGATAAAGGTTTGTTGGATTACTCCGGAGTAATATTTTCAGCAGCCGGTTTGTTTGTTTGTTTGTCATTTAACGTAGGCCTTGCCTAGCTTTTTTTCAATCATCCACCCCACTAACTACCCTTTTATGTCCTTTTGTTAAGTCATCAGTGTGATACCGCCGCAGTAGAATAGCAAATCCCTTTGTTAAAGGTGTTGAAGAGGCATTGGTTAGGCCTGAGTTATTGAAACTGACAGATGGCGGTACATCCATCGAAGCGTAACAAATGCAAATAATACAAGGGACCAATATCCATGTTGCGAAGCTACACTATGTGATCAAGGATACCTGGCTTGGTTATTATAGACAAAAATCATATTACGTTACTATGACGAGGACTATAATAGTTCTAACATTTATGCATCAACACACAATATATTTTTTCAATCTTTAAAATGGTTGCCGCAAGGTAACTGAAACATCGAACAAAAATTAATAAATTTAAGTAAATCGTATTTTGTAGCCGTCAAAAAGTTCCTCATCAGTCACAATCATTAGAAGTTATTATTATTTATAAAGAAATAATAAATATGGCGAGAAAATTGTATTGATACAAATCTTGTATTTAAATTTTTTACTATAAATTAAATAAATTTACTACTATCCTCTGCTAATATTATCTTTGGAGAAAATACTAGATATTTTTTTTAATTGCAGTAAGTACACTTTTTTGTGCTTATGTGTAACTACAATGGTTTTATTTTATTAGACTAAATCGACAAATAAGCATACAGTGGAATAGTACCTGCCCCTGTACCAGTGTCGTAAGTGGCTACTAAGGTACCAAAACCGACAGATGATGGTATATCCTTCCGCAACAGTGTAGCTCGAATGCACAGGGCGGGGATAGGCAGCAGCATCCCCATCGCGAAAACTGCACTCAAAAACTTGCCAAAACGCTTGTCCAACGCGATAGTTATAGGCATAATTTCCCCTTTCTTGGGGTGGCTTATGTCCAGCAGTGGACTTTTAACGGCTGGTATGATGATATCAATTAGTGGACGCTTAGACTATACCACTCTATATATCCCAGCTTCACGACGGTAATGCAACTGCCCATCCTCAACCGCTATCTGTCCATTCCGATACTTTTTCAGTCGCTACTTACGACACCTGGTGTAGAAAGCGGTAGTCTACTTTGCCAGTGGAGTGTCCACGGACGTTTGGAGTTGGTTTATTATGCCGATTAATTTCCCGAAATGTGTAGTCGGAAAATAGACCTTATTCATATTAGAAACAGAGTTCAAGCAACAACTCGATATTGCAACAATCTCAATCACAATCCACGCAAACTAGACACCCAATGATTCTCCTAATTAGTATCAACCAGTCAGCCATTGATCAATCTAAACTGCGGATTGAAGAGAGTTGTGGTTGTGTAACTACGCTGGCCACTTGTGATAGTCGTTCAGTTATTCAACGAATGCTGGACAAATCTGAGGTTTTGTGGTCCAAATTGTGGGAGACGAGTTCTGTTTTGATTCGTAATTTGAAGAATCTACACCGCACTCAGTTAACAGCCATTATTAAAAAATCCTGTATTAGGGTGTGATAAAAGGCTTCTCAGACGATTAATTCAGATAAATTCCAGACTTGTGTTTTATCGAACAGTTTTTTATCGAATGCTGGACAAATCTGAGGTTCGTGGTCTAAATTTTAAGATTTTAATTGTAATTATAAAGTCTCTTAACCGTATTCGATTAAGGACGTAATAATGATTGATTTTTCCTGTGTTAGTGTGTGATAAAAGACTTCTCAGATGATTAAATTTGTAAAAATATATATATATTCCACATAATTGCAATCTCTTTCAGCCAATCTTAGAGTGGTACTATTGTGCGTGAGTCCACTAAAACCTTTCAAAAGGTAAGTAGCTGCCCCGAGAGACGTTGTCTGGTCTTAACTATTTAGAGTGGAGGAATCAAATTGATACAATAAATAAAAAAGTTTCGACATTCAAACCCAAATGGTTGACAAGTTCAGTCAAATGCCTGCCATCAAGGTACAAAAGTCATTAAAATAAAACTATATGGTTCATTCGTTAAGATTTGTTATTTTTTTAAAGTACTCCACGCAAAGTTTTGATTTTTCTTTAATTAAAAACTTCTTGACAATAACAATCACCACACAAACATTGTGAAATCGGTTCAGCCATTTACTCAAGATGGCGTGATCATGAAAAAAGCTTCATCAGTACATGATATAGAACATAAGCGCTTTTGATGCGGGTTTTTTAATAAATAGAAGCAGTGATGCAAGCTGGTTTATATGTATAGTATTGTTGAGAAACATTCATATTTCTAGAGGTTTCCAATCACCATCATGGTCCACTGCTAGACAAACGTCCCTAAGAAAGGGGGATTTTTGCCCATAATCGCCGCGCTAGACAAGCATGTTGGCAATCGCAGAGCGCAGCATTCGCGACGGGGATGATTCTACCTATCGGTTCTGATACCAAAGTCTCCTCTTACGACATCCGGGGGAAGTACTATTCCTCTTTACCGGTACCTTACAGCTAAAATATTATTACGCTATTTCACATCAAACGTTGCATACTGCCGCTTAAAACAGCTATCACAACATTTGTTCAATATATGCTGTCCGGTTCACACTTGTTAGAAGTGGACAAAAAAACGCGTCATCCTCTGACACGCGCTCAGATTAAGTAATTAAGTCTAAATTTACGAGACCGCACCCCTCTGGACGGGCCATAATTCCGTCTGGACTGGCTTCAAAGCTTGGCAGGTTTGTTGGGAATTTAATATGATAGTAAGTTACTGGTTGAGGTACAGTTGGCAACAGTTGATAGCGAATGTTAGATTGAGAGAGGTTTCAAGTTGTGGTGCTTGAAAGTGTTCTAGTTACTTGTGAGATTGGACTTAACTCATGTCATAGAGAGGAATCCTAGATTTCTGTACGCTGTTGCAGTCTCAAATGGTATAAAGGTGATATTGAAGAAAGAGATCAGTCACTCTGGGCCTTGCTCATAATCTTTCGCTGCCAACCACTAATAGAAATCGAAAGACGACTCTTTAACAACGTTTCCGTATTATTATTTTTTTTTATTATACCAAGTCAGTAAGCATCACCGCAATCTTAAAGATATCACAGCCTTTGCTATTCATGTGGCATGAAAATATAACGTCACATGGCCCAGTAATATCACTGCGTTTTTTCTTTCAAACTGGAACACAGCAATGCGGACGCTACTGTTAGGCGGTAATAGGTGATATAGTGAGGTACCAGTGCATACGACCATTGTATGGGGTTATATGTCGTGTGGATGCATGATAAGCGGATATAATATTGGAAGACGAACAAGTAATAACATTCAGAACCCCAAAACAAAAGAATACACAACCAATACTATTTAGAAAATCTAACGATAAAACGTCCACTGCTGGAAAAAGACCTTTCGAAGAAAAGGAGAATTGTACCAATAATTGTCATGCTAGGTATAGTAAAGATAGAAATACTGCTGCCCATCTCGACTCTTCAGTTGGATATACCGCAATCTGTCAAGTCCAGTGCCTCTTACGTCAGTTGATCCAGGGGTACTATTCCACTCTGTCGGTACTCCACGGCTATAATATAAACTAATACAATTGACCCAAGACAGTGACGACCGTGGAATTAGAAGAGTCATTAAATAAATTGAGTTCACTAAATTTTGGTCGACGTTAGACATAAGACACGCTAAGTCTAGACACTAAAATAGAGCACACAAAAGTAGCAAATAAATTTTGATGACTACCAGAAAAGGACGCGTGATAAAAGTCCTGGATCCTGAGTAAGTGTTATTAGGACATCAAAAAAAATGCGTCACACACTGACCAAGATCTTTTTAGGCACTAGAATGTGGGATGAAATTAACTTTTCTACCATAAAATGTACTGTAGCTACGCTCCAGACCTTAATACTGTAAGGGCTTAAACATAAAACCTGTCAATTACTTCTTTTATATGCCTAAGCCTACAAACAAGCGTATGGTCTACAATTGTAAGAACATCAATAGCGCGTTGCTGACCTTGTGACATGTATATGTTATGTTACTTTACACAGTAATTTCACTGCCTCACTTCTTACACACACCAACACTGCTGTTTGGAAGGTGAAAAGAAGAAGTTGAGTTTTTTTTTCGGACGAACCTATTGCTGGACTACTCAGACGTCAATTCCAGCGCCACCGAAAAAAGAGGGGCCTCTCATAGATGAGAGGTCCGATGCCCGTAATTATCCTGCGTACCCCGCGGCCGCGACCGCGCGTTTACTACGGTCGCGCCCACAAGGCTCGCGGGATCTAAGCGGGATTGACGGCGATCGCCCGACTGCGCCTCTAGAGGCTCGACCTAGGCTCGGGTGGCCGTCGTTGAGGGTTAATTTAATTATGAAAATTCAGCAAAAGAGGACGGATGGAGTGAGCCCGGCAGTTCTAGGGCTGCCGGTTATCGCTTGTAGTGGCAGGGACTGCACGTGTTCGCCAGCGAACGCTGATTACTGCTCTGTTATACAAATGCATGTGCAGTGTCAATGGTTGTGCTAGTGAAAGGGCGGGTAAGATTCAATTTTCGCGGTAATCTTGTCGGGCGGATAAAGTTGAGTTTGACGTTGCAATGTAGACGACTTCGGTATGAAGTCTACTTCTTAAACAGTCTTATGTTATTTTTTCGTGTTGAGAAAAGTGTTTTGTGTTGATTGTTGGTAAGTGAAGTATTTGTGTTACACTATTATTATTTGATGGGCCCGATGGCGCAGATGGTAATGATCCTATCTTGTGCGCTAAAGGTCGTAGGTTCAATCCCCTGTCAGGACAGGGTGTTGAATATATGTATTTAAGTACTATATTTGTAATTCTACTGTTGTCTGATGTCCGTATCACAAGTGTTTCAAGCGACTTATCACGGAGCTGTGTGTACTTCTCTATTATTATTATTTATGAACACTACTATTTTATTTATTTATTTACTGAATTTATTGCACATACTTTTACAAAATGTAATGGTGGACTTAATTAACCATTACACGAAACTGTATATATTATACTATTTAATCTACGTACGCTGAAGAGTCGTTCAAGAAAATAGTTTCTGAAGGAATGAATATTAATAGAAATTCCTAGCCAAAACAGATGGCGTTAGCAACATTTGAAACGTTACGTAACGTCTTCTCCGTGCTAAACCACTCAGCGCTATACAAATACTGTCTAACGCTAACATGATCTTCACCGACTGACACCCAATATGTGTGTGAATCTTGACACAACTGTGCTTGCTTTGGACTAGCAAAGCACTCTAATTCAAACAGTTTAGTTTACTACAGTTATAATTACTGATACTTTGTAGTAGCTTTGGTACCAAAGCAAGTGTTCTGCGGATAATTATTTGTATGAAGTTACGACTTTTAATTTTGGGTAATATTAAATAATATTTTACTATCCTTTAAATTAGCAAAGATTTTCATTAAACCCGAGATTCATGGTCTTCATATATACAACTGTTGTTTTTTTATTTATTTTGAAAACCAACAGTGTTATAATTTGTTGAACATATTTATAAAGTTAATAATAAGAACAAAGAATGGCATGTTTCCTTAAAATTATCCAAAATTATGTAATAATCGAACAAGATTGACAAGTTAGTCAACCACCACAAAAACGAAAATATACATCATTATATACTTGTTTTATGGTATTCCGGAATTCACTACCTGCACAAGGGTGCATAATAGGGGTTGAATGTTTCGCACCATGGCTACGATAACGTAGCCCATAAAGCTTTCGCACCTATGACGTGGCCTAGGTATAGTTTTGTATAGCTGATAGAAATATAATGTAATACAATACAACTAAACTTTTTAAAGGACGAGTATGAGAAACACATAGCCGAGCAATCTGTTTTCAAAGTAGCCGGCAACGACAGTATCTCAAATGAACGAGTCCACCGACAATAGTCGCACATTAGAAAGACCATTCAGATCCACCGATGAACTGACGTGACGGATATAACGCATTTGTCTTTGAAAAGGTACGATCGGCTATTTAGTTGATGATGTCCCTTGACAGGAGCTTCGTACTATATCATTTGATCTATGAGGTCAGTGCCGGCTTAGATATGAAGGTCGCTGGTTCGGATTGATGATGCAGATGGTAGTGATCCTATCTTATCTAGTACTAATTACAAATGAAATATACTAATTATTATTTTACATGGAAATAAAAACTGTACAATGGCACCATTTTCTCTCTTGCACTCTTACGTGTTTTGAACCGAGAATAGCGTATATACATAAGATACCTCAAACTAAACGGTGTCGGTTACGGTAACAGTGTCGACGGACAATGGTTTTTCCGTAATCTCCAAAAACGCCTAACGCGCCTTAAAATGGTTTAAAAAAATATATCGAACGATCTGTAGACTTGCGTATTAAACTTCTTTGATAAATGTGCTTAATTTTAATTTTTTTTTTGTTTCATGTTTCAGTTATCTTAGACCAACCAACTACATCAGTGACAAATATGATATTCATATCATTATATCACCAATCATCATCATCATCTTGAAAACGAATGCCACAAAGAAACGAAACGGTTTTATAACCAATTAAAACAATAGTTTACGCGTTTACACCTTTATTAGCAAAGGATACAGCAATGTGTCGTTTGCTAATAAACTATAATACTTTAACTTATTTACCTTTGATAATAACTAAAATACTATAACTTATTTACCTTTGTATATATTTATTTTATTTCTTCTGAACTAAGTTGACCTGTTACACTCTTAAACATTAATTTATTAAATTCTCCACAAAGCTTGTAAGAGAAAAACTTTTTTTAATTTTCTAACTATGGGTCTTATTAGCCAACTCTAAATAGCTCTGGAGTGAGAAATAGTGAGTTACATGCAGAATACAATAGTACCTTCTCCTGTACCAGGTGTCGTAAGACGCGACTAAAATACCAGAACCGACAAATGGCGGTATATCCATCCGATACATTGCAGCTTAAATACACAGGGTGGAGAATGACAGCAGCATCCACGTCGAGAAATCACGCATGCTCAGCGCAGTAATTAAGGGTAAAATTCACTTTAATGTCCAGCAGTGGACTCCCAATCTGATATGATAATCTTAGCTTGATCGAATAGAAAATAAAGATACGAACTATAGTTGACACGACACAGCATACATTAGCTCGTCGAATTGGCATTTGCAGGGCACATTACACGCAGCATCGCTAAAAAAGCCGGCAGGTTCTGAAATGGAGACCACAAATCAGCCAGCGTAGCTCATCTATACATACATACTCACAAACATTAGCGTTTATACTTTTCTTATACAAGACCAGATCGACAAACAATGATACAGTCCGTGTGATAGTAAGCGTTACCGCAGCCTATAGACGCTCGTCATATCGCAAGGATATCACTATTGCATTGCTAACTTTGTGACTTCGAGATAATATGTCACATTACCCTGCTTCTCTCCCTTCAAGCCGTAACACAGAAATGAATATTCTATTTAGATATAGGTAAAAGTGAGGTATCAAAGCAGATGACATTTGTATGAGATCTACCCCATGTATGTAGTGTACCCCATGTATGTATACATGTATCAGTAATATTCAATATATAAGTAAAGATTATTTAAGCCTCTGTCCAGCAGTGGACATCCAACGGCTTATATGATGTGATTGTTTATAGGAGCTGACTGTAACTTATAATCGGGTATATCGATGACTATAAATACACCTAAACCAGCAATTTCGTATATTCCAAAACATTATAAGGGGACTCCATAAAACTTTTTACTAAACCTTACATTTTGATTAATATTGGTAGGCTTATCGACAATACATAATGGACATAAAAATGGAATGGACAAAATAATGGATAAACCATTATATTTAGCACACTCTGGATGTTGCAGCAATCTATTTCCCGCCGAGAAATTGCCCTAGGCACGACAATAGCCGAATTGAATATGACTACATCGCCGGCAAAGTGGCCATTTCGAACTACAGCCTGTATGACTTGATATATCGTGGCTTGGTCTTTCAAATATATAGGACTAGTTTTCCGCCTGCGACTTATTTCGCGACTTCTTTATAGCATCCCTGAGGATCTTTTCTTATTCCCTGAAGATTCTCTGACAGTTAAACTGTGAAAAAAGTCGAGCACACATAAAATGATTTTATAGAGAATATAGAAAGCCTCAACTGTTCCCCGAAAATATGTTTTTTCGATAAAAAGCAGCCTTGAGCAGGTAGTCATCCATGTAGTCGTCTGTTATGGTACTTCACTCTCACCTATATTTATAATATTCGTAAGGTCTCTAAAAAACTCATAAGCATTTATAATATTAGTAAAGTGAAAAAATTAATAAACTTTCGAATTCTGATCATTAGCCATCACTCTTATCATAACAGCCATTAAATAACCATCATCTATAGGTCTCCTCAAGAAATGGGGATAAAGAGGGTATTTTTTCAAAAAATTGCCGCGCTAGGCAATCGTGGTGGTAATCCCAGAGCGTAGCTTTGCGACTACGTACACTACTTTGAGTAGATATAAACCACAAAAATTTAAAACAGGCAGCCAGACGCGACAAATTTCTATAATATAACATAGGAGACCAGCGCTATAATATCGATTATAAGGTAACTAATCGCACGTCATTACGCCTGTTATAACATGATAATCTGTCTATCAATGCGTCCATTGGCCGGCCACTCGCTTCCCAAGATGGCCACTTAGCCTGGCATAATGCGGCTGGATTGGATGTTAGCCAGGTGGCTTGAGCTTTAAAGTTAATGGATGTTCCTCTCTAGTAGTTAAGTAATCTTTATCAGGATTCAAGTATTTTAGCGGATCACTGGATGATTGATGAAAAGAGATTTTAGGTGTTAAATGTATATATTTAAGTAGTTTATTTGTACTGTCTCAGGTGTCTGGCATCCGTAACACAAGTGCTTTAAGCGACTTACCACGGAGTCAGGTCAATGCATGAAATGTTGGGGGAATTAAAAATATAATAATAATAATCGACTGCAAGAAAAGAGTCGCATAAAAAGCGATTATAAATTGAAATTAAAAATATAGACACCATTATTCAAGTTGCATCAATATACACATTATCAAAATGTAGTAAAATTGTTCAATAGTTTATAATTTATCCCGGACAAACCCTGTAACCTGTAATTTTTATTTATATTTATTTTAATAAAATAAAAATATATGTAGGTACTTCCATGAGCTATTAATAAAATATTTATGAAGATTATTCATTTTGTCTTTTTTATCAATGCAATCTCTAGTAAGATTGTAATAATATATCTTTTTTAATGCCTTTTTTAAACTGAAATTGAACCTTCGACTCTAGGATTATAAAGTCAAGTCTTTGATTGAAGAGCTACAGAGAGCTAGATTCGATCGGAGCTTCTAGGGACTGGTATCATTTTTTCGTGAAATTATCATGGTTAAATAATAATGCAATTTACACAACATCTCATACATTAACCTACTTCCGATATAAGTGTGTTAAGTTACTTCTGTTACAGACATCAGACAACAGAGAAATCACAAGTATAATACATAAATATAAATTTTAATATATAAAATATTTATCCTAAGGATATAACCCAGAATCCTTGTTGCATAATACAGGATTATCACCATCAGGCACGTCATATAAATATACCGTACCTGACCTTCATATCTTAGCTGGCATTGATCTTTCTCAAATGACTAACAGTGCCCGCGACTTCGTCCGCGTGGAATAGTGACTTTGGGGGTATAGTAGCCTTTTCCCCGTTGTTGCAACATTTCTCACTGACGCTTCGCTCCTATTGGTCTCAGCGTAATATTATATAGCCTAAAGCCTTCCTCTATTAATGGACTATCCAACAAAAAAAGAATTATTCAAATTTGGACCAGTAGATCCTGAGATTAGGGCGTTTAAACAAACATACTCTTCCGCTTTATAATATTAGTATAGATAGAGTACGAAGCTCCTGTCAAGGTACATCATTAAATAAAGAGCCGATTGTACCTTTTCAAAGATAAATTCGTTACATCCGTCTCGTCATAAAAACATTTATCCTGGGTGGGGATCGAACCCATGACTTGGCGCACAAAATAGAATCACTACCATCTGCGCCATCGTCCCTATCAATAGTATATAGTATGTTGAAAAACATTTGCTTCATTTTCGTTTTGATTATCATAGAATATCGTAGAATAATATATACCTATATAACCCAATAACGGATATAACCCAATGACACTAAAGGTATGATAATTCTAAATTTAATTAAAAATCAGAAAAAAATACCCAAAAAGTCTTCAACTTAATTATGCCGAAATCAAACTGAACGAATTCCGTGCCCTCTAACATTATCACCAAAACATGTAAATTTATGTTAAAACCATAGCGGATGCGGTTAATTCATCAAGCCTAAGATATTCCTGTAATGTTAAGATCATAATCAGGCAGTGTTGTAAGGCGTTCATGAATTATTCAGGATCTTTTTCATGAGCCATTCAATTTTATATTAACATGACAACGTATAAACGTCTAAGTCTATTTATTTCGATTTACTCATATTCTCATACATTAACTTGATTGGAGAGATAAGTCGCTTAAAGCACTTATGGTGAGGACAGACAAATTTTTTTTTTCTTTTTTTTTTAATAAATTCCCACAACATCTCATACATTGACCTGACTCCGTGGTAAGTCGCTTAAAGCATTTGTGTTACGGACGCCAGACAACAGAGGAATCACAAATATACTACTTAAATACATATATTTACACCCATACACAGAGCAAACACAAACATCATCATATGAATATTTGCTCTGGGTGGGAATCGAACCCACGACCCCTGATGCACCATCTGCGCCATCGGGCCCGTCTTTATTTGAATTACAAAATACTTAAATACATATTTTACACGATGTCACAGTGCACTGAAATATATTTATAATTTAAATGTTTACACTGGTGGAATTGAACCCTTGACTATTGGCGCATATAATAGAACCGCTAATACATACGTCAACGGGTTCGCCAGGTTTTCTACAACTTGATGGAGATGACTACTTCATATTTTTATATAGATACATATCTCTCTCTTTACCAGGTGTACTAAGAGTTGGTACTGGAATCTATGAGGTGGCTGTATAAACGGTATATCAGCAGTTCTAATGCAGCAGCAGAACTCCAACAAAAATATTAAAATCAGCATTTTTTATACCAGATTAGCTGTGATGTACTGGTAGAGTTAATTAGTAACTTCCCATGTAACGGGTATCGTAAGAGATTACTGAGTACCACAACCTTCAAATGACTGTTCTAACAGCTCAACCTTGACAAAATAAGATGAGGATGTGTAAGTGTAGTATTCAAATTAATAAGTTTTGACGACTATCTATGTAAATTCGGGACAGGCCTCTAGATTATATATATACAATAATAACATATAGCGGTTCCTTTAAGATACCATTGAAAATCACGAGAACTTCATCAAGTATTGGTTCCTACGATGTAAAAGTCCGATAAATATATTTAAAAGTCCGTCATTTCACAAAATCGTTGGCATAATACGCTCGGTTGCGCGTGTAGTGGAGCGTGCGACCGTAGCATGTAGTCCGTAGCCCGTAGCGGCTGCATCGTAGTACTTTTATGTTCGCTTGCTACGGTGCTACGAAGCATATTAAATTTTGTAGCTTTCAAACATGTGCTAATATTTCCAGGTCTAATATTTGAGTAGATTTCAAAGAAATTTCTGCAAAAATTTAACATTTTGTCAGGAATATACAGTTAAGTAAAACTTGTAGAGAATTTAAAATAATGCATTTGTTTTATTTTCAAACAAACATTAAAAACATCTGATTAAATTATATACAGCCATACATGCTGATTTTATTTGTGAATGGCTGAACTGATAAATCCATTTTGATGAAATCTGGTAACTAATAAATTCTTAAAACAGAGAAATATCCCTGATATGTTATGATAAACTTAAATGATAATGTGATGCGAATTTTGAAATGGTAGCCGCGAGGTAGCTATAACGTAAAATAAAAAAAAATATTAAAACGCGTATTAGAGCCTTCAAAAATGTATGTGACATTGTGTAGTGAATTATAATTATATGCTAGAATATATTTTTGTTATGAATTGTTCTTATGCAAGGGAAATCCTGACTGGATTTCCCTTGCATAATAATAATAAACAACGAAACATTAACAAACACTCAGATTCAAAATACACATATTTCGATAGCACTAACATATCACGTTCGCTTTTACGCAACGTTAGCAGTTAAAATAAAAAAAGAACGTAATTCAGAACTACAACAAAACGTCTCAACATCAAATCCTCACAAACACAAGGGGTGCGAGCCCCGGCAAATCCCGGGTCCTGAAGGGTCCTTTGCCGCTCGTTACACTAAAAAGAACCCAGATCCCTAGGGAACTTTTAAAGTACCCACCTCCGAGTGCGCCAAGGACCAATTATTGGGCACGAAGGAAACACCTTAGTAGTAGGATGGAGCATTGAATTTGTATTCTGTTGAACTTTTTAGATTCGACAATAAATATAAAGTAAAGTAATTGCGAACAAAGTCGTGGGTGGAGTTACTTTTTCTTTTAATTCCCTTTAGAACCTCAAACAATCAAACTATTTACATTCCAGAAAGAGATCAATGTGTTGTAAAAGATGATGTCGTGACAACAATGAAGAAAGGAATGTTAAGATGGTTTCGGTTAATGAAAGTAGTAGACTGCACAAATATATTGAACGAAAGTGAATGGAAAAGTTGGCGTAAGATGACCCAAGTGAACCTATATTAACCAGGCAGAAGCAGGCGAACATATATTAAAGGTATTTAAAAAGGGCCAGGTGAGAAATACGATAAATAATGATAAAATAGACGAGCGTGTATAAGCTACACTGCTCCGTATGAAAATACCGCCATCTGCAGTTCTGGTACCTTAGTCGCATCTTGCGACACCTGGTTCAAAGGGGAGGTACTATTCTACTCTGCCGGTGCCTCACGTCTCATAAGGTTATTTAATGTAGAATACATATATTTTAGATTTATTCAGCTGTATTCATCTTCATCATATTCCTGGTGGAAAGTCTGCTGCTGGATATTAGCCTCCTTCGATTTCCAATACGACCGGTTATGTGCGCATCTATCGCGATCATACGGTTTATCCATCTAACTTAATTGGACGTCCTATGCTACTGCGTTTGCTGGTGTGCGATCACCATTTCTGAACCTTACAGCCTCATATTATCGATTTAAAAATAAACAACACAATATAAACCGTGAGTCATCAGCAAAGTAGAATTATACCTTCCCCTGAACCAAGTATCGTAAAAAGCGATAGAGATACCGGAACAAACAGATGGCGCTATATCTACCCGGATCAGAGTAGCTTAAATGTAACGTAGTAAGTAGGCAGCAGCATTCCTAATGCGAAAGTTCGTTAACGTTTTACTGCTGCAATAATGGTGAGTAATTAGTTTTTATTTTGTATTCAATTATATGTATTTGTATCTTTTTTGACTGCCGTACAATAAATAGTTTAATACAATTATTTTATATTCACGAATAACATAAATTTTCCTTAAACTCCTTACGGCGTTCGGTGTAACCTCAAATTATCTAGGGACGATTTATAGGTAAAAAAATCCTTTCTATATCACCTCTATTATAAAAACCCCTATGCTAATTTTCAAGTTTCCTAGCCTTATAGTTTAGGTCCTGCTTTAATATGTCAGTCATTCAACTTTTTTATGTTTGTAAATTTATTAGTTGCAATATTTTTTTTTATGTTAAAAATGTAAGTATAGTTAACACTGAAAAACGTCTGCCTTGACAATAGTGCAAATGTATAATGATACAAAATGAACCGACCAAAACGATAAAGTCCACAATTCTCTTATATGTTGAAGCCTAAAGATTATGAGGTCTCCCGTTCAACAAACGACGTCATCTATCCCACGGGACCTTGCTACGTAATGGTTTAAGACATTCCTGATATATTAGAAGAATTGGTCATCTCGTGATGTTCGACTGGGATGAACAAAACCGGCCGTGTGTGGGTTGGGCTGCGATTGACCTTAAGTTCAAATGACTTTTTTACTCTATCAGGTCGTGAAGGTCAACCTCATTTTAGCGTTATCTATTTTTACTGATATGGAGTGCTACATGTTGTAAGACGCGACTGAGGTACCGGAACCGAGGCGGAGGCGTGGGTTCGATCCCCATCCAAATATTTATTTGATGTGTTGTTTGTTCTGTGTGCATTATTAGATATTAATATAATTAATATTATAAATTCACAGAAAGGTTCTTATTATTCAACCTTCAATGTTTACTGTTATTATCAGTTAGCAGTAAAAACTGTTTTTAATACACAGAGAGAAAATTTTTAAATAAAACGTTGGGTTGTTAAAACTTGAATCAAATTTAAATATTTATAGGCTGTTAAGATTTCATGTTAGTAACCCGACCATAAATTTCAATTTACATCATCATCATTTTCATCCCCACCCTTAACGTTTGAGTTAAACTGTCCCAAATGGATTTATAGACACCTGTCAGTTCTGGTACCAATTACTACACTGGTGTAGAGGGAGATACTATTCTTCTCTGTCGGTATCTCACGGCAAAAACTTTTATAATTTCCTTCTTTAATTTCTTGTGTGTTTTCTATTAAAAAGTAATTTTATGCACTTTTTCTACGTTATTCATCTGTGCCAAATTTCATTTTCTGCCGTTCAGGCAATTTCTAAAGGGTGTACAACATTTTCTTCTCACCTATTTATATAAAGAATTCGTAAAAGGCGACAGTATTTCGTCAAGTAACTCGTAAGTTATGTCGCAAAACTTTAATTGCCAATATGCCAGCTAAGCACGATAATTATAAGCAAATTATTCGAAATGGCATATTGCTTGAAGCTAGATTAGAGAGTATTTGCATACTGTGATGTGCCGGCAGAGTAGAAAAGTACCTCCTACTGCCCCAGAGTTACTCATTAAAGACGTAGCTTCCTACTAGTAAAATAATTATTTCAATTGGTCATTTATATGTCGAGTTAAATCGTACCAAACAAACAAACAATAATATCTAAAAATACAATATAATAACCCTTTTATAATATTTATACAGAAAAACATCGAATCCGGTTAAATTGTACTGGCTCGCTGTAAAACAAAAAACAACGTGCATTCCATTTTCAAAATATGTCTTTGTTCGAATCGAACTGTCAATTTACTTGCCATTCTTAATTATGTTTGTCAGTTTAATTACGTCCATTCAAATGAGAATACCATTCGGTCAGAATGAACGTCGAACGAATGAATGATTCCACTTTTAAATTACAATGCATTCGTGGAGATGATTGATTGATATAAAAGTGGCGTTAGTCCCCATTCAGATCAGTATAGTCTTATATATACACGTTTTTATATAACTGGCAGTGCTCTAAGGTTTCACCCGTGTTACATTGTAAAACTTTCATCCTAAATATGCACCATCCTTTCACTCCTGTAAGAAATTTTTTCTGAATACGCGTGACGTGAAATATATTTTACGCGTGTTTCATAACTTTTAATGAATACCTTTATGCTGTAAGTAATTAGAATAGTACCTGCCCTAGTACTAAGTGTCGTAAGAAGCGACTAAGGTACCGGAACCGATAGATGGCGGTTTATCCACCCTAAACAGCGCAGCTTTAATATTACAGGATGGGATAGGCAGCAGCGTCCTCGTCATGAAACTGCACACAGCGATTGCCACCACGCCTGTCCATCGCGGTAATTATGGCAAAACCCCCCCCTATCGTGTAGGTCTATGTCCAATAGCGGACTTTTTATAACTGATATAATTATAGCGATGATATTCAGCATAGAAAATTTATATTTATGACATCGATCCTATAAAACTCACAAGAACTCATTACGTAACTTAGTCATTCAATAAAAGCGAGGCACGACGACCCCGGCCGTTCCAGTGTATCGATAAGAATATGTATCGAAATCCAATAAAGATAATTTTATAAATATATACTTAATAAATAAGAAAAGGAACCATGTCTTGCTTCCGCGATGCGGTTATTCGTCTTTTTGAAAACGTGTAACTATGATGTACGGCAATTTAAATTCGCAATGGCTTAATATTGTTTGAATTCACAGCATCTCATTCAAATAAGCCAATTAAAAGCATTTTAAAATCTCCAATAAAATAATCATTAAACAAGTAATAATAATAACATTAATAGTTCTTACAATAATAGTGTTTAAGGCTTATTTATATATAATACAGACGACACGGATGACCCAAGGATCATAAAAGCCATCTAACACAGATCATTTTATTATTTCTACTTCAAACAAGTCTGCCGGCACCACATAAGTCTTAAAACGACACAGGTTCATCACGCGACTTACCAAAAAGCGTCGTCGCTAACAAACCATGGTATTGACTGCATTGGTGTGACTCCGAGATATGTCACTGAAAGCTAAAAACAGAATTTTTAGTTACATAAAACCCAGACACAGGATAAATATAAACATTTGTCTTTGGTGTACAAGATACCATCTGCACCATCGGGCATGCAAGTATTTTGGCTATTTTCTTTGTCTTTAACTTACCATTATATTGGATGGGCCCCACGGCGCAGATGGTAGTGGAGCTATCATTTTCGCCAAGAAGGGTGCGCTCGATCCCCACCCAGGAAACATATAAAGAACAAGTATTTTTTCTGTGTCTGTGCTGTAGTAATCATATCATTTTACGAGCCGCGAAGTACCAGCAGTATAGAAACAGAACCGACAGATGGCGGTATAACCATACAAAACAGTGCAGCTCAAACGCACAGGGCGGGGATGGGCAACAGCATCCACGTCGCTAAAGCTGCGCTCTGCGATTGCCAACACGCTTGCCCAGCGCAAAAATGGCTGGGCCAAATTCCCCTTTTCTTGGGGAGTTCTATGAACAGCAGTAGACTGTCAATGGCTGTCATGATTAATCATATTCTATATTCCGTTATGATACAGGAGGTGAAATTACAGGGTAATGTGACATATTCTCAAGTCACACAAAGGCAGCGCGCTAGTGACACTTTTGTGATATTACGAGCGTCTATAGGCTGCGGTGACACTTACTATCACTAGGACCCTATGCCCTAGTCATTTAAAAAAAAAAATGCTCAAGTTTATATACAGCTTCTGTTGCTATCAGATTTCTATACAATCACTTTCAAACTCGAATATTATCTAAGCGAGACCCATTTGGAGGTGCTGTTACGTATTCACATTATGACAACTGCAAACAATCTTCCCTCAACCTCACCTTAGGAAATACGACCCGAGCTTATCTATATTGACTTTCTATTCACATTGTTATCTACCCCCCCTTATGATCAGGGTTGGCACGTTCAGGTTTTTAAAATATATAATTATACCTAATACATCGAGCCGTGGCGTGAGGTACCGGCAGAATAAAATAGTACCTCTCACTGCACCAGGTGTCGTAAGAGGCGACTAAGGAACCAGAACCGACAGATGGCGGTACATCCATCCGAAACAGTGCAGCTCAAATGCACAAGATGGACAACAGAATCGTCGTCGCAATAGCTGCGCTCTGCGATTCTCTACACGCTTGCCCCGCGCAGCATTTGTGGGCAAAAAACATTCAATTCTTGGAGAAGCTTACAGTCCAGCAACGGACTTCCAATGATGAAATAATTTCGTGTCACGATGTCTGTCCGAGGCGAACTTTGAAACTATTGAACTGATTTTTATCATTTTTTGCTTACCGTATACAGTTAGATCCAACTTTAGAAATAAGATAGTTTATATAAGAAAGTTATAGTCACAATATTTTATCCAGTTAAACATACAGTTATGATTAAGAAAGGACAATTTCTGTTGCGACAGCTAGTTATAATAAAATTAGTTTTATTATATACTTGTAAAAATGTATCTAAAAAGTGTGAATATAATAGTAAAAATAGTTTCATTGCGTGGGATGCTTCAATAAAAGCTGACGGGACCGTTGGCGCAGATGACAGTGATTCTGTCTAGTGGTCGTGGTTCGATTCTCGGGTTGTATATTTGTAATTCCTCTGTTGTCTGATATCCATAACACAAGTGCTTTAAGCGACTTATCACGAGTTCAGGTCGATATATGAGATGTAGTGGAAATTTATTAATTTATTTTTATTATTTATTGATATTATTACTAATTAATAATTATTATTATTGTTTATTGACTTTTGCTCGAACTTATTTAAATTCCTCTTTATGGTCAAAATTTTGAAACATTTGAAAAAGACCAAGAAAGAATAATCGATAAGAAAGTATATATATAGATAATAAGTGATAATATATATATAATATATATATATATACATAATAATCAATCGATAAAGCCATAAACATGTCTGTTCGCTTTTTATTTTCACTGGGCAAAGAGGATGCTGATGCCCATGTGCCCACACCCTGTGTATTTGGGCTACACTGATTCTTATGGATATACTGCCATCTGTTGGTTCCGGTGCCTCAGGCGCCTCTTATAACACATGTTTCAAGGGAGGTACTATTGTACTCAGCCGGTATTGTAGTGCATTTTGTTTACTCACCAAGAAAAAAGGAATTTTTATAGAATATTTTTTAACAATAACGCGTGTGAAGAAAGTAATAGTAACTTTAAAATCCTAACACATCATCTTTTTTCATTCCTGAGAATGGTAACCACAATGTCGGATAAAAAACAAAAAGATTAAATAAATATACAGCGCAATTAGACTGTTAAAGTTTGTTTTACATATAATGAAATTTTTGGTCATAATTGCTGAGCGTGATGGCAATCAGAGAGCGTAGCGTTAAGATAGAAATGCCCTTGCTTATCCTGACCATATAGTTGTAGTGTATTCACGTTGATATAACGCCATCTGTCGGTTCCTGATACACAAAGCATACAATTCAATTTTGTCCTAAAATATTTACGCTAACAAAATATTATCTATTGTTTAAATTTATTCCTCTTTTTCCATCAGACAACCCTGCCGTCACGACCAAGCCATTATCGTCTTTACGTAACTACATTACAGACTATAACGGCGCACGCTCGGCTAGCACGCTACGTACACTCGGAATGGATGTTTCGCCAGTTTATGCCTGATGCTACTGTTATTATTATTAGTGGTGCTGAGAAAACCATAAATGGTATATGGACCATAACATCTACTCTGCGGGATTAGAAATATGAAGAATAACTCTCTATTTGGATTATTTTGTGTGACGCGGTGTGTACGGTCACTGATTTGTGACGTCAGAGACGTTTGTGTCGACAGATGTATTATTATCTCAACTATTCTTATTAAGATTATATTTTTTGTTTGTTTATTATTATTTACTTGAAAATACTACTAGATTAATCCTTTAATTGTAAAATTGCATCAGAATGCTACATCCTTACAGAAATATATAGGCCTAATTTAATTTCAATACATTTAGATCTCCACATTAAAGGAAAAAATATTTTAGTAAATCAGAAACCATTCAAGGAAAAGAAAATACTGCATTAGATTAAAGATAACATTTACTACAAAAGATCTACTCTTGTTGATTGAACAACGACTAGACGGCGTGTTGGCAATCGTAGAGCGCTGCTTTTGCGATAGAGATGCTGCTGCCCATCCCCGCCCTGTGCATTTGAGATACACTGTCGGTTACGTACCTTAGTCGGCTCTTAAGACAGCTGGTACAGATAAGGTACTTTTCTACTCTGCCGGTACCATACAATCACGAAGACCATGTGCTTGTTTACTAACTTACTAATAAAAGACATATTGACAGACACTTTCGCATATGATATTAATATGTACAACCAAGAGAAATCCGATACGCAATTCTCTTTAATATAACTAATTCCAAAGCCTCTATACCCTCAGGGTAAAAACCACCCTGAGCGCATTTATTAAATTAAACGCAATTTAATATTAACTATTGCAACTGAAAGCCTTTTCAGTGAATCATCCATCAAACGAAATCGCTGGGGACTAAAAAGATTTCTATAACTTAGTTGAATTCATAGATTTTATGAATAAGTCCCTTAGGGCTCGTACACACGCACAATATACTTATTCAAGCTTATTCGAAATTAATTAGTCTCTAATTGCTTTGTGAAACCGAGTAATAGACCTAAAGAGTTGACGAAGGATAATGAACTTTTATCTTAATGGACGTAATTTGATTTACATTAACACATGTAGATCGCGATTATGGGCATCAATGTGTTTTTACTTAAAACTTTATAAATACATAAATATATATTCAGTATTAAAACAAATATTAACAGCTAGATTGCCCAAAAAAGGCGGATTTTCCCAAAATTACCGCACTGGGCAAGTGTGGTGACAGTTCAGAAAATGCTGCTACCCATTCCTGCCCAGTTGTAATAGAGCTGCACATCTTGGAGTGAAAGCTCATCAGCTACGGTACTTTAGTCGCCTCTTACGACATCTGGTATAGGGACGTACTACTTACAATAATCTCCATGTGTTACCAACAATTAAAAGTCTGTAAAAATTACAGCTGCGGCTTGTGATAAGGAAATACGGTCTACTAAATAGATGACGGATGTATCACATCTGAAATTAGATCTTGATCAGCTGATCTAAAGCAGTGCCCGTAGCCAATGTCATCTAGCATAGAATAAATGAATAAATATAACCAATAAACGCTGCATGCCACAAGGACTCTGTCTCCACGCTGTATATCAAATCAAAAGATTTTTTATTTTAGTAAACCCATTATCAGCACTTAAGAATCGTTTAAAATAATAAATAGAACTAATTTAATTCAGAAATGCCTTGAAGAAAATTGAGCTGTGAGGTACCGACTTAGTAGTTACCTCCTAATGTACCAGGTTTCGTAAGAGGCGACTGAGGTACCGGAACCGACAGATGGCGGTATATCCATCCGAGGCAATGTAGCTCAAAAAAGCCCGACGGGATCGTAAGATATATCTACTGCACCAGGCAGGTCTTAAAACTGAGTTAATGCAAGTTCATTACACGCCACCAGAAAGGAACCTGCAATAAAAAATGATGGTGATAAAGGTTTCATCAATACTAAATAGTTAGTGTTAATGGAATTACTACCGGCGCTAGCGCTAACAAACCGTTGTCTTAAAGCTGCCTAGACTTTTCTAGCTACAGCAATTCAATCCCAGGCAGTTTTATCATTGTTATAATCTTCAATATTTTTTTTACTCTTTATGTAATGTACTTTTTTCCTTTATGTACCCAACTGAGCTCTTGCTGGGGATGTTAGGGATGAATTCTCTGGTAACCAGGAGAGCTCGTGCATAGCTGTCAACCGCTATAGCAATATTGCTTGGACTCGTCTGAATGTGTAAAGCAATTGTCACGCATCTTTGTGCGACGAAGGCATCGGCTGTTTGCTTCTGCCATACCGTACTATAACGTGTGCGCAATCACCTTTATGCCGCATGCAATTAAGATGAAGAATAACCTAATTTTTATTCCAATTTCATACTTGTGTAAATGGAATATTCTGTGTAACTATGTTCAAAATAAATAAGTAATTTTTTTTTATAATTTAATCGGTAAACCTGATATGCTGTCTGATATTTTATAGTTAAATCTTATAGATGCTCTTGAAATAATTATTTATTGTTTAAAGGCTTGTGGTATTAACATTATGAATATTATAACTTTTCTTAAACATAACCATGTTTTAAAAACATACTCTAAGATAAGTAGCTCAGAGCACATTTCTTATTAAAATCTATATAAGAGAGTAATTCCTAAAACCGTTGCTCTCGTCGTGTGATAGAACCCTTATTTGACTGTAAATAAAATAGTTGAATGTATATGACTGTTGACCTCAAAGCAACCTATAAAGAAACGTCTGAAATTCTAAGGACTGATAAGTAATGACATATACATGGTTCAGAAACTGTCTCAATAAGATGGGTGAACCCTTTATGTGAAATTTCATATGTGAGACAGCTCTTGACATGAGAGTGAAAGAGAGATTTGACTTGATTCTTTCAAAAGATTCAGGTTTTACAAAATTAAATCAATTACATGTCTTATTTTGAATACACAAAAAAGAAAATATACGCTTGCTATTTTTATTATTACACTTGTAAAAAAATATGTTTCGTCGTTAACCTTCTATGTTACGATAAGCAATAACTTTATTACTTCAAAAAAACAATCTATGAAGCTGACTTTGAAAAGCCATCGGATAGAGTAACAATATCTGATCCTAATATTCCAATGTAAAAAAAAATCTCTCCTCATTAACATGATGAATGTTTTAGTGGGTTTGTTTGTAACCTCTTCACGCTTTCTCTTTCTACTCAACCGACTTTGGTTAAGTTTTATAAGGATGTATGTATAGATACCTTTCATCTTTAAAAGAGCACAGTTTCCGTGGAGATATTCAAGCGGGCGAAGCTGCAGGCCAGGATAGTACATTATATATTTTATACGATGGGCGAAGTTATCACGTAAAGCATTCTGATAATCTCTGTTAAAAGTAAATCTCTCTTCCACGAAATGTTTTCAGTATCATATTCCTCTTAGTCAACATTCCCATTTCCAAACCTCTTTACTGGGTGTACAAATGGGGTACTAAAACCGACAGATTGCAGCATGTCTATCGCTACACTCTGAGATTGCAACCACGCCTGTCCAACGCGTCAATTATGGGCAGAAATACCCGATCAATGATCGAATTTTCCGTGAGCAGAGGCAGAGTAGAATAGAGCTTCCTCCTCTACCAGGTCTCGTAAGAGGTGACTTAGGTACCAGAACTGACAGATGGTGAAATATCTATCTGAAACAGTGCAGCTCAAATGCACGAGACGGGGATAGGTAGCAGCATCCCCGTCGAGAAAGCTGCGCTCTACGATTACCAACACGCTAGCACGCTTGTTCTTTGGGAGGCAATGGACTTCCAATGGCTGGTCCGCATGATGATCAAAATGAAAAATATTGGAGAACCTAAGCCGATGGGCTTTTAGCCAGTATATGGTTCATGGGATGAATTTCACTTAAATAGAACCCGTAAGAGCATGAGTCATCCTGCCGTATACAATTGTATTAAAAGCAAACTATAAAAGATCACTATAGATAAAACATAATAAAATACATTCCCTAAGGAATTCCAATATTTATATCCAAGTTCATTCACCTTGACCAACCCCCATTATTGTCTGTGTTCCGTGCTGCGGATACGGAAGTGCCGCGTGACGTCATCAATCACAAAACGCCACCTAGCGGCAAATGTAAGCGACTGAGTAGGGTTGCGACGCGCGTAGAATAAGGATTAATGGTAGTGTTGTACTAAGATAATATCCGGTGTGTACTGAACTCGCTTCTGAACTGACACGGTTACGTGTATGGTTCTTCTTATACTGGATATGATAAGACTTCGTCTCTTAGTAGGAATAATGAATAGGCGTTTTGCGATACATTTATTGAAAAATTATACTGCTATATTAGATAAAAGTTAAAACCTATTTGGAACCTTTTTTTCATTAGACCAGGTCGAAAGCATACAGTCCGCATGATATTAAGCATCACTGCGGCCCATAGACTTTGGAATATGACAAAGATATCACTAGCGAGTTGCCAACCTTATGACAAGAGGATATTATGCCACATTATCCAGTAAATTAACTGCCTCTTTTACCCTTCAGAACACAGCAATGCGAACACTGTTATATAGCGGTAGAAATATAACCTATTTCTTATTAATTGTGGCACGTTAATCCTTTTGAGGTACTTTAGTCCAGTGGTTCTCAAACGATGCACGTGCACCTCATGGCTCTTAGCACGTCTAAGCCCCACTCGATAATGTTACTTTAATAAATGCCTTACAATCATAAACACTTGACATCATATATACGTACATACTTATACATAAATATATATAGGTAAATAAGTATACAAATATAACTCATACTAGTTACCTACTCACGACTATGTGCGCGAGGTATATCCTCTATATTTAATTCCTGAGAAACTCTTATTATTCCAGGAACAAGTCTAAGTTGCCCATGACAGCAAAAAATCGTGCCCGTTCCTTCTAGAAACATGAAATGTCGTATACCACGAGGACATGTTTTCGGGTTATAATTAAGTATCAGATTTATTCCAGACACTATTGTTTATTTAAAACAATAGATCTATTCAACTGTTCCGGCATAATAGAGTAACCAGCGGATGTTACAACCATCCATACATAGAATTTTGCATTTATAATAATAATAATAATTCATACAACGTAACACTTAAATAAGTAGCCCAAAGCCACCTTTTTGTTATGGAAACAGACAATAGAGGATTACAATATGATACTTAAATACATATAAATAACACCCACACACAGAACAAATACAAGCACAAGTATGGGGGATCGTAAGAGGCGACTATGGAACAGACAGATACCGTTATATGTTCAATCAGTGTTGCTCAAATGCAACAGGGCGAGTATTGGCAGCTGCATTCCTTACTCGAAGTGTCCTGAAATTCCCCCTTTTTATGGGGAGGTCTATTTCCTGCTTATGATTATGATGATAATATTAATATTGGCGGCTCTGTATGGCCATCGAACCCGCGACCTTTGACCAAGATAGGATCACTGCCATTAGCGCTATCGGGCAATAAAAATGGTGGGATTAAATAGATATATAGTCTGGGTATGATTTCTTTTTTTAGGGTCACTAAAGCTAACTTACAATTAGGAACATGTTGACTTAAAAAGTAAATAGAGAAAATGCTTGGCAGATTGCCTAACCAAGTTAGTTTCAGTCGTTTTTACCAAAGTTTAAACTGTTTCACTTTGCTTGACTGTGCTACTTTCAACTTCTGTTTGCTTTAATCTTAGGTGTTGGCCGACAAAAGGATGTTTTGTTGTGTCTTCCCTACTAATATTATAAATACGAAAGTAATTCTGTCTGTCTGCCTGTTACACTTTCCCGCTAAAACCTATTAACCGATTTTGATGAAATTTGGCACAGATAATCTATAGACCCTGAGAAAGGACATAGGCTATTTTTTAATTGATAATAGAGGTCCTGTCTTGTTCGCCGATAATCGTGGATTTGATCCCCACCCAGGTCAAATATTTATGTTTGTTCTGTGTCTGAGTGTTAACTATATGTATTTTAGTAGTTTTTTTTGTGATTCCTCTGTTGTCTGATGTCCGTAACACAAGTGCTTGTAACAACTTATAACAGTATGAGGTTAATGTATGAGATTATGTTGATTAATACAAACAGAGGAAAATATTTTACGATACTCATTAACTATGAAATTTATTGTAGTATGCGTTATAGAATATGTATTTATATGTGTGTGTAAAAAATATAACTATTCTCAGCAAACGGCATAGTATTTTTAGCCGAGCGCTGGTTTTCACACTGGCTTGAAAGCATAATTTTTTCGACGGATTTCTTTACATCCTTTTAAAAAATATGTGCTATCTTATAGAATAACCTATATTCTGATATTTAACCCAGTAATAATCGTGCATACTAAAAATGAGAAAGAGCTAAATAGCTTAATTATGCATATAAAAAAAACTATTTACCATATATATTAAAAGCATATTTATAGTAAATAGTTGATAAATATGATAAAAAATTGAATACACTGCGGTTGCCGTGCTGGCCCAGCGCGCAATTTATAGGCAACATTCTTGGAGAAGCCCACCTCCAACAGTGGACTTCCAACTGTGGATATGATGGTAATGTGTGATGCCGACCACAACACCTGCAGTCAAATGAGAACTATTCACAAGTGCTTTCATAAAATCGCACGCACAATTGAATATCCTTCTTGTAAGATACGAGTATCTTCTATTCTTAATCATCATCATACCAGCCCTTAGGCCGCCCCAGGAAAGGGGGATATTTGCCCATAATTGCCGCGCTGGGCAAGCATGTTGGCAATCTCAGAGCTTAACATCGCGATAGAAGTGCACTTGAGCTGCATTGTATCAAATGGAAATAGCGCCACCAGTCGGTTCTTAACTTAAGTCGTCTCTTACGACACATGGAGGTACAGAGGAAGGTACTATTTTACTCTGCCGGTACCCCATTGTCTTGTATTCTTAGAGATTCTATAATTTAGAATTATTATAAAATAAATTATGCAAAATACCCAAACGCTCGTTTGTAAGACATTTAAGTTGAAAATTTCCACGCTCTTATAAAATTTCTCACCGCTAAATTAAATTTTCAACTTACGAAGAAAATTCCGTGCCATTTATCTTCTTAACCCATTTTCCTAAATTTTACGCCTTGTAGAATGCAGAAGCAGAGGCTGGTTGGCGACAAGAAAATGTTTATGTTCCACGCAACAATGTTGCTTTGTCGCTTCTTGTTGTTATGCGACAAATGTGGCTGCTTTGTGCACGACTTGTGATATTTCTTTTATCTACAATTAGATTAAACTCAGAAGTGAGATTAACTCTTTGATGTCTCAAGAACTTAAACTTGAACCACACTGGCGATTTCAATGGAGTTGTGGCATTTCTCTTTTTAGTAGGCTAGTCCAGGAAAACAACGATTTATCTACTAATATTTCTGTTACACAATGGTGATGCAATCCTTTAAAAATGAAAAGACGCAGGTTCGAGTTTCAACTAACATCTGAGACTAGTCGATTTTTTTCTAGTGAAAATTATCTTTAATAATATAATCTAAGTTGCTAAACTAAATTAAATATCTATTTTTTTTGTACCAGGACAAAAAATAAAAAATCTGCGTGATAGTGAGCATCACCGCTGCCTAAAGACGCTAGTTTCTAATCTTACCACTTGAAGATACTACGAGTATGTAACTTTGCCCAGAAATTTTACTGCCTCTCTCACCCATCAAACCGAAACACTGCATATGTCCAGCTGTAGATGTCCTAAGGCTGATATGATGATAACAATGGAAGCTAATTTAAAGACTTATTGATATCAACATTTTTAAATATTAAGTTGAAGTTTTTTTCTTAGAAAGGTTTTAACCTTCCCTTAGGTTATACCCTAGTTTTTAAGACTCTTAACTATTAAGTAACTAATTTAAAATTATACACCAACGTACCGAGTTTCCGATACAGTATAATTCCTTAAAAACATGGTCCAGACAATAGCAAATAATACAAAAAAATCATCAATTTGGCTCATGTACTAAAATTATGAGAGTAAAGAGCGAAAGGCCACTGATGGATATAAGCCTCCACACAAAAGGGACTTTGCCCATAATGGCAGCACTGGGTAGGCTCGGTGGAAACATCAACTGCTGCTTATCCCCTGTCCTGTGTTTTTTGAAATTCAATGTTTTGGGATGGATATATCGCCATCTCTTACGACACCTGGTACACAGAGGACTATTCTACTCCGCGGGTACTTCAGTAATTATTTTTGCTAGTCGTAATTCGACAATAAGTCGTGAAACTTTTATGTTCGAATTTTATTAAACTTGTCGTCTTTGTCATTGCCATCAGCAAAAAGTTGTCATTCAATAGGACTAAAGAGAATATATCATTGGATTGTTTTTTTTATAAAGGGGTACAAATATTACCTTTTACAGACGCGTAATAAATTTCTTGTGAAGCAATGTCTGTTACGATACTCCTCCAAAACAAGGAGGAACAATCACCATCATACCAGTCATTGAAAAATACACTGCTAGACATAGGCTTCTCCAAGAAAAGAGGTATTTGCCAATAATTGCTGCGCTGCTGGGCAAGCGTGTTGGCAATCGCAGAACGGAAGCTTTCGCGACGGTAATGCTACTAACCATCCCCGCCATAAACATTTGTCCTGCCTTTGTTTGGATGGATATACCGCAATCTGTCGGTTCTGATACCTTAGCCGCCTCTTACGACACCTTTAGGCGGTGGGAGGTGCATTGGGTTACATTCTACTCTGCCGATACCTATAATGATGATTGAAGGATTCTTATGAAATTATATATGCATACACAGTAGGTCTGAGAATCGGATACTTTCTAATTTACATACCCCTAAATGATAAGAGTTGACCACCCCTAATTTTTTTTTGTAGACATATTTTTTTTACTTTTGTAAAGAAATAATGTCTTGTAATAATGTGGATATAATGATATACTTAAAAATACGTACGACCATTAATTTTTACTCTTTTCTGACCCCTATTCATTTACATGCAATTTAGTAATATGTATGTATATATATATATATATATATTAATTTTCTTTAATTTATATGAACAGAACAACGCTTGCGAGGACAGTTAATAATATACAGGTATATAGCAATGATGCATCGTCTCTGTGTTCTAAAATTGAGTTTTACATAGATTTAACTGCCAATAGAATATTAATATATTATTTCCTTAAGATTTTTCTTTCAAACGACATGAATATTTGAGAAAAGTTTTTATAGCACTGTCAAGTATAATAGCGAGATATTCCATCTCTCTCGCAACAATGTCACTCTGTCGCCTGTCATTATATGGAATGGAACAAATATGCGGAACCTCTCTCCAATTTATGGCGCCGTAAAATAGGGCATAAAGCTTAGTGATAGCTCCGTGATATATCACGTTGGGACCTAAAATGGCGTGCTAAATGTTACTACCAGTATGTCAGATTTATTCTCGGTTATGTGATTTGGGGGATTACCGCGTAATGCCTTTTGGTTGTAATGATTGTTTTTAATGCCGAAGGGACAGAGATTATAAGAGTATCCATCCATGAATACGTCACTGAAATGTCATGCTTTTCTACGTTTGTGAGACTCTCTTCAATGGTATGACGTCACATACTTTGCAATATTTTTATATTATTTCATTTTATGAAGTTAGCTAACAAATATTCGGCCCGCTTAATGGTAAACGTGATCGCAGACTATGGACGAGTGTCATCCCAAGGATATCACTAGCGTGTCGCTTACCAGATGAACTATACTAAATATGGCTTCACAATAATTTTTAAGTCAAATTTCTTGCACAAAATCCAAACATTATTGGCAATTAAATTTGTCCCGAATTGTAGAGAAACCTACTGATATATTATTTACTGTAACATCACAAGTCCGTGTCGAGCGCCTTACAAGACATAGGATCCTGTTGAAAGTTCCAGAAAACATCTTTTATGGACTAGAATCTAGAATAGGAGTATCCTTGAGGATGGAGGATTAGGTTTGTACCTAAATTACATAGTTTGCATACTAAACCATCTTCGCTGTTCCTTTAAAATGCAGATTTCATGAAAATTATCTAACAATTAAAATTTTACATTTCATAAAACAATACATTTTAATCATTGATATTTATGTAAAAATAAATAAACAAAACATGTGTTCACCTGGAGGAATAACATATGTTTACAATATGTAAATATTTGTCCTGTTTGGGGATCGAGTCCTTTGACACATAAGATAGGATTACTGCCATTTGCACCATTAGACCTGTCAGAGAACGTACTAGTACGGATCCTGCTTCCTGATTTTTCCTGACATATTCAAGGATTATAAAAAATTCCAGCTTTTCGGTTGCATCTAGAATTTGTCGCCTTTATCTAGGCCTCAATCCAGCAATGGACGTACTGAGGCTGCTATGATGATGATAATTTATGATCCTTGTCTTCAGGGAATAAATAATTTTTTGCATACTACCAAAGAGCCTTGCCGTGAGGTACCGGCAGAGTAAAATAGTACCTCCCACAGCACCAGGTGACGTAAGAGTCGATTAAAGTACCAGAACCAAGAGATGGCGGTATATTCATCCGAAACAGTGCAGCTCAAATGTGCAGGGTGGAAATGGGTAGCAGCATCCCCGTCGGTAAAGCTGCACTCTGCGACTGCCAACACGCTTGCCCAGCACGGCAATTATGGGCAAAGAACCTCTTATTTTTGAGATGCCTATGTCCAGCATTGAACTTTCAAAGGCTGGTGTGATGATGATGATGAAAGGGGCAGCATCTCTGGATTCAATCCATTTGTAAACACGAGAACAGCTTAGAAACCGCACGTCATAGAAAGCGATAAACCTGATATGTATTGTGGAGAACGATATATTCGCTTCAAGTACAGCACTATACAACACAAGTGTGACATAACTCATATCAGTGCTGCAATTAAACACGAGCAAATACGCCTCGAACCGGGAAATATATCACATGCTAATATTGAATTATACAAACGCTGAAAATGGCGTCGGTGCGCTGTTCAAATAAGTTAATTTGTCTCCGAAAAGCTTGAGAGCGACCAACATATTTCATCATACCAGCTATTAAAAGTCCACTGTTAGACTTAGACTTCCCAAAATAGGGGGAATATTGCCCATAATTGCCGCGTTGGGCAAGCGTGTTGGCAATCGCAGAGCGTAGCTTTCGGGATGCTCCTGCCCATCCCCACACTCTACATTTGAGCTACATTGTTTCGGATGTACCGCCATCTGTCGGTTCTGGTATCTTAGTCGCC
Source organism: Heortia vitessoides (assembly GCA_020976665.1). Taxonomy (NCBI): domain Eukaryota; kingdom Metazoa; phylum Arthropoda; class Insecta; order Lepidoptera; family Crambidae; genus Heortia; species Heortia vitessoides. The sequence continues at coordinate 7,291,573 of JACJUM010002842.1, forward strand.
TCTTACGACACCTGGTACAGAGGTTGGTACTACATATACATGCATATATGCAAACATTATGCTTGTGTCCCTTCGGGATACTTGCTACAATCTTAATATACCTCTCTTTTTACTCGCATTAGTCCTTTCATACGAACTCAATTATTCTTGGTACTTCACACCTGGCCCGTTGGAATTTTTCGATTTTGAAATTCCGCATTCCTGTTGTATTATGGTCAGTTTTGATATTAACTATCAATTAAATATGTACCTACTTTATTATTAACAAATCTCCACTCAACCTTTACCAAACTACCGAGCAATGTGGCATAATAGCTCCCAATCACAAAGCAACGCGCAAATGATATCCTTGCCATGATAGGAGCGTCTATAGGCTGCGGTGACGATAACTACAGTGGACTGTATTCTTGTTCGTCGGCTAAGTCATGAAGAACAAAAGATGGCACTGACTCCCTGCCTTAGTAAGCTAAGTGATAGTGATTTCCATCCGATAAGAAAAATAGATCTCGTTAAAACTGAGATAAATATAATAATGTTATTAAGAAATATAAATGTTAACGAACAACTAGACTATATCCTCCCTTAGAGTTTTAGCTGTGCGATGGTCAAGTATTACCCAAATCGTTACAAACGCACGTAGCATGGTATATCATCCACATGAGGTAAAAATCACACAGAAGGTCGTCTGCATTGGTACGTCACTATCTCCTATCTCTGCCGCCAAATAGCAGACAGTGAACTTCCTGGGTAATATCCTCAAGTCACAAAGTTAGTGATATTCTTGTGATATCACGAGCGTCTATATATTGCAGTGACGCTTACTATCACTCGGACTGTGTGCTAGTTCATCGAACAGGTCTAATAAAAACAATTAAATAATAAACATCTTCAATTTATCTGTGAAATACAAAGGTAAAGCAGAATTATACCTCAGTAGTATCATTAGTCGTAGTATAAAAAAAAAAGAAAGCTTCCGATCCACCCGAAACAGCGTTACTCAAATTCAATTCAGCAGAGATGGGCAGTAGCATTCCTGTTGCGAAACTACGCTCTGAGATTGTCACCACGCCAGTCCAGGGTAGCGATGAAACGCCAAACTTCCCTTTTTTATTTAATTTTTATTTATTTAACTTTATTGCACAAAATGTACAAATGGCGGACTTAATGCCAGATGGCATTATCTCCCAGTCAACCATTATACAAAACAGAAAAAAATATATATATAGTTGTGCAGGCAATATATATACAAAATAAATAAACGTGGCATACATATTTGTGTAAATAAACGCAATAAATGCATATGATATATAAAACATATATATATATATATATATACATATATATATATATATATACATAAAATAACGTACATCAGAAATAGGGTTATAAAGTTAGAGAAGCAGCATCAGTAAATAAAGTACGGAGACAGCGTTTCAGGATAAATTTGTTTCGGGATTGCTTAATATTCAACGGAAGCTCGTTCCAGAGTCGTATAGCAGCCACTGTAAAAGAGTTTGTCAAAAAACTAGAGTGATGAGAAGGAGTTAAGAGCGAGAGAGTATTAGAAAAACGGAGATTACGTTCGTGAGAGGATGATAGGAATTGGAATCTGTCCTTTAAGTAAATTGGTGCGTACGGATCAAAAAGTATTTTTTTTTCTTTTAATCCACATAAAATTTCCTACATAAATGTTTAAGTTCATAAACCAGGGCCATAAACTGGTTCAAAAGAGTAAAAAGTATTATAACGCTTTTATATGATCTGACTATTCAGTATACGGAATCAAATATAAATCTGCCAAACATCAAAACTTCTCGAGGGAACTTTTCCTATATGGTCTATTCAAAAATAGCTCTTATTACGTCTTTATTAAGTGCTATTATGTTCTGTTTAATGCCTGTGACGTGTATGTCGATAAACACACGCCCTCTGAGCATAGCTACACGATATTAACTTGACCCAAAAATTATGCGATTCTTAGTTAATGGTAGGAACTTGGTGCTGTGAAGGCAGCGGGAAATTTATTTACTATTCTTGTTTTAATTTTGTTTTAACAACATTGTAAATATCTAGTATGCATACTAGATATTTACAAGTCTATTAGTCTTTCACGCCATATCAGCCATAGGACTTCCGATGGACATAGACATGTGATTTGCAATAGCACTTTATGCGATCTGCTTCTATATCCTTGATTTCTAGTCAGATCCTGAGGAATTAAAAATAAACTAGGATTGAATAATATTCATTGGATTAATTTACCAGTATTTGCATGAAATGTACAAAGAGTATTAGCCGGCCGAGAAGCGAGTGACGGAGGACATTGACAGTAGCAATATCAACCGTCAATCGTCTGACACTAGGGACATCTTAAACTGTCTGGTTTATACAATTATTCCTATAGTGCGAGACCACACTTAAGTAAAATTGAGGTGGTGGCCGTTAACGCAGTAGTTAGTTTCTCTAAAAAAATAAGCTCTTCATCAAAAGAAAAAATAAGTCATCGCTCGTCACGTAACATTGGTTTCACAGACTTTCGACTTGTGACATAGAGTAATATTGGACGAGAAAAAGTTCCCCAGTTTCCGATCGCTCCTCAGCCACGTTAGGTTCGGCGATTGACCTGTTTCTTTAAGTTGGACTTACCTAGATCAAGTCAACAACTTCAAGACTGATATTGGGAGGAGTACAACATGGACGTTACAGATTATTTTGGCCTTGACCTCGTTCTAAGACCTACCTGTTGAGAAAGTCGACATAGGATACTCTTGAAGCCGGGAGAACATAAGATCCCGAGGGTAAGGTATAAGTTGTAGTATGAATGAGCAATCATAGTTGCGAGTTTAGTGTAAGCTAGTGAACAACACGTTTCAAATATTTTTAATATTTTACATTTAGGGTCAAAAATTTGGTGTGAAAGTAGACCGAGCGATTAAACGATTGAATTATAGATTTCTTTCTATTATCTCAAATATAGTTTACTTCTAATATAACTACAGATTCTGCAGAGTAAATGGTCTAGGAATTGAGAATGGTTTCCTTATTTAGTTGGAGATTTGGATACTTGGAGAGCTCATTGGCGTAGTCGGTAGTGTCCCTATCCTATATGCTACGGACCGTAGGTTCGATCTACACCCGTCTCACAGAACAAACACAAATGGTATCATATAAATGTTTGTGCTGGGTGGAGATAGAACCCACGACTCTTACCGCATAAGATAGGATCAATACCATCTGCGCCACTGGACTTGTCAGATATGGCAATTTGGTTTGTTACCTGATATCCGTAACACAAGTGGTTTTTGACTTATTACCTCTGAGTCAGGGCTAAGAGATTTTGTATGCTTTTTTTAAGTATTAACAAGCTAATCTTATTATAACAAAAGGGAATTAACAAAATAAACATTACAAAGTTATGATATAACCAAGATGAAAGTTGATATGGTAATCATCACAGAATGTCCACTGCTGGACATACAGTGAGAATTCTTCCCAAGAAAGGGTCTTTTGCCCATAATTTGGCACCACGCTGAATTTGCACTTCGCCGTTTTGAATGCTACTATATACCGCTATCTGTCGGTTCCGGCATCACAGGCAATATACGGTAATGGCACTTCATTTTTATATAGCCGTCTCTAGACGGGTCTTAAAACTGAGTTTACTGCGTGTTCATTAAAATCACACTAGAAATAAGTCAACTATCAAGACCACAGGTGGTTATAGTTATTTAATTCGAAGAAACTTCGTTGAATGTTTGAATTAAATGAGTCGTCGTGCCCGTGGTATTCTCGCGTAGTTCCAGTTAGTTTCCGTGGGAATAATGGAACAAAACCTAGTGAAAAAAAAGTAATAAAATAACTCTCTCAGCTTTAAAAAGAGAAAAGAAGTGAAATAAACCGCGTTTTACGTCTGTTAAAAGAGTAGTTTTATTATGCGTGATAGCAAGTGTCACTGCAGTCTATAGACGCTCGTAATATCACAAAGATATCACTAACGCATTGCCAACCTTGTGACTTGACGATATTATGCCACATAACTTAGTAAAGTCACTCCCTCACGCTTCAGACTGGAACTCAGCAATGTAAACACTGCTATTTGGCGGTAGAATTAGGTGAGAGAGTGGTACCAATGCAGACAATGTAATGATCACGTTAAATGTAATATTATAATAAAAGTAGCCAAGTTACTTGAAGTAACATCAGATATTTGCCTGTTAAAGTTAAGTCTCTTTTAAAATTGGTTCAGCTTCTTCGAAGATTAGGTGACCATCGAAAAGTTTTATCACAAAGATATTTTGCGGAGGTGGATATCGAATCTGCGACCATTAGCGCACAGGACAGTAGCCGTACTAATTGCGACATCGGTCCCGTCACTAATTAAGATTTTTTATGTAATTTATACTAGAGAAGAATCAAAAAATTGCTAGTAATAAGTATTTATGAATTCCAAAGGAAAAATCTCGCGTTCTAGATAACGAATATTTCCCGACTGCATGAGGGACGCTGCAGCCAAAGAAATACATCGGGGTACGATCGATTGTACTCAAGTTTCTTGCTCGCTTCTGTTCGAAACTTCTGCATATATTTTCCTTAAAGCATTCCTGTAATATATGGTTGCGTCAGCGGAATTTCATAAGGATTTTAGTTGCTTTGGAATATAGCGCTATATATTTAATGCAAAAATAAATATTCCTCTTCTAAATAGTAGTTAAAGGAACGTTTATTTTTGCTTTAATATAAAAAAAAATACGCAATATTAACACATTGACCTGACTGTAAGTCGCTTAAAGCAATTTTGTTACGGACATCACACAACTGAGGAATCACAAAAATAATACTTAAGTAACAACATTTTTAACACCCATACAAAGAACGTTATCATATAAATATTTGTCCTGGGTGGGGATCGAATCCTGGCGTGTAAGATAGAATCATTGCCTTTGGCGTCATCGGGCCGCCTGTCAAGCTATAGTTCATATAGATTATCTCTCGGTGAAGTCCCACTCAGAGTATTAAGCTAATAAAAACTCTGATCTGAAACAACAAAAGAGCACTCCCCGAATTCCGCGAACAGAAAACACGATCAAGCAAACGGGAAGCTATTTAATATTATATGACAAGTTCGAGTTCGCAACTCGCTCGTTAAATTTAAACTTGGAACGCGACGTGAACCATTTGATTTTCTTATTATAACTGATAACGCGCCGTCATCGTATTACTCACATTCGATGAAGTACACAGTTTTAGACTTTCGAGAAAGGGGTCGAAGTTTAGAGAAGTTGCAGAGTATGAGTTGCACCGTCTGACGAGCGTTTGACCCTGAAATGGTTGTATGATATACTTTTTGTGGTCGTTATTTAAGAAGTCTCTTTATGGTTAAAGAAAAGTTTCTATCTTGTTCTTAGAAAGCACTGTGCACATATTAATATACATTTCTTTATGTGAATGTCCGTGTATGTCAGTGTATGTCCTTCAAACCTCATCTGTATGTCCACAGATGAGGTTTGAAGGACATACACTGACCAAATAGAAGAGATTGCAACTTATTTTGAAATTGTTAAGCGACACCGCAGCCTATAGACGCTCGTATCATCGCAAGTGCGTTTCCGACCATTTGTCTTGGAGATATTATAACTAAATAAATGATATTCCCACTACATTTTATTCCGAGATAAGAACTTGTGTTACGGATATTAGACAACAGAGGAATCAAATACATAATAAGTCTGAGTGGCAAAAATATTTATTTAAGTTTTACATTTGTGATTCCTCTATAATCTGTACCTAGAACACAAGTGCGCTAAGTGGCTTACAACGGAATCAAGTAAATGTATGTAATATTATATGAACATACATAATTTTAACGCCTAGACACAAAACTAACACATATATCATAATATAAATATTTGTCCTGGGTGGAGATCGAATCCACGGCCCTTGGCGCGTAAGATAAATTCATATCACTTCCACTACCACTTCAAACCGGAACACAGCAATGCTAACACTGCCGGTAGAGATGGGTGAGTGATGTACGCTGTATGTTCCGCTACCGCTACCGCTACCTCGTATTTTTTATAGACGCACCCTTACCCACATATTCTGGGCTCGACAAATGAACATTACCGAACCGTGGTCCTTTCTATACCATGACCGCCTGCCATTTTCCTTTATTTTCATCGGCTGTGCCCTGAATGAACAATTTGTGGGCACAAAGTAATTATTCTAACGTATATTTTTATTTTGTCGTTACGCCAACGTTTTTTGGATGGTCATTTTATTTTGTGTTTTTTTTATTTAATCAGAATAAAAAAAACTTTAATAAAAAATAATTATCTTACATCCAGATTTAAGCAGGGCACAAACCAGAATTTTTTCCTGCCTAGGATAATACACTACAATTATCCTAGACTTGAATTTCCTGAGACTTTGTTATAATTCTGTTGAAGTAGACCTCATACAATATATACTGCATTGGTACCTCACTCTCATCTATTTAACTGCTAATGAGCAGTGTTTGCATAGAGACCGGGGGTTCAAGGGTCAGAGAGGCTGTGAATTCATGGGTATTGTCACAAGTCAAGTCAAGTCGTCTAGTCACAATGTTGGCACCGCCCTAGGGATATCCTTGTGATATTACGAGCTTCTATAAGCTGCTGTAATGCTTATTTTTCAATCTGGTCTAATGAAAAAAATATTTGTCTGGTAATAGAATGTTATTATTAAGAATCCGCAGGATCGCGCTGGACACAGGCCGCAAACAACCGGTCTTATTAAAGATTACTTGGGGAGGTCTATGTCCAGCAGTGGACGTCTTATGGCTGATATCATGATGATGTTGGTGATGGATAGAATGTTTGTCATCGTATAAAACGATCGCACTAACTCGTCGCCAACTCCCACTTAATTGCATACACTTACTTGTGTTATTAAAGAACAGAGGAATAGCAAACATACTCAAATTCATAAAATGTAATTGCTTGGGAATCATGATTAAATAATATCCTCGTGTTTAATCATACCTTCAAGAAGTCACACTAGAGTATTCAAAGCTTAACATTATCACGGCGGCTTGATATTGCACCGAGCTGTCTCTGTCATATATTTTATTTATAAGCTGAACTTGCCGCATCGACATTCTCGTCCCGACGAGGTATTTCTTTGCAAATAGATTTTCCTGTGGCTTTTCTTAAGTAGGAACGGTACGCAAGGCACTTACAAAGCTGTATTTTATGGACGACGAGCGATTTACCCACCACATATATAGGGTTCCGTACCTCAAAAAGAATAATTGATAACAAAATTTCCAAGCCGCAGAGTACTGGCTACAGTAGAATACTACGGCCCCCAGGTGTCGTAATATGAGGTACCGGACCCGACAGATGGCGGTATATTCACCGCAAATATTTCCATCGCAATGCGAAACCTGCCCAGCATTACAATTTATTGGCAAATTTCCCCCCTACCTGCTAACTTGAGGAGACATATGCCAGTAGTGTGCGATGATGGTGTTGATGATAAAAAAGTAAGAAAATATCAGCTTCTAAAACAAAGAACTTTGGAATATGATATGATGGTTTTGGACTTATTTTTTTTGACGTGACAACGTCTTATAAATTGGTTTGCCGGGTGACACTTCAAGAAACTGCGTTACGCTCCGCTCACGTTATGCGCTCACAATGAGAGCGAGTGAGAGGCACGCGTCCCTCTCACTCGCTCTCATTGTGACGTGTGTTACGCAACTGTATTGCAAGTTATTGAATGTATATTTGTATATAAATACGTATGTATGTGTAAAGGTAAAAATAAAATTTTGTTAATATGAAATTCAGTGCGAGATTCTTTGTATAAATTAATGTTTTAAATATAATTCTTTGTATAAATAAATGTTTTAAATTGTTACTATTATTTCATCTTTATTCCTACTATACAAATGAATATTCACATTAAAATTATTTTACCACTCAAAGTCGTTGTCACGTAAAACTTTCGCCCGTATACCGACTTTACAGGCAACCAATTTTTCTTAGATACGAAGGTATCGAGCTGAGATTAACACATTCATCTGCGATCTCTTGAAGCTGTAGCTAAACGTCACATTCCTTCCTTTTTCACAAACCTTCTTTAACCAAACAAGCCAAAGATAATTTCATCTATTTTATGCATTGAAAAATGCTGAATTTGATATGAAAGATAATATTTGTACAAGAAAAAGAACAACTTGCTTAAGATTTCTCGCGGGAATCGCTTCATCTTATCCTATCCGGGACCTGGAACCGTAGGTGGGTTGATTTTTTCCATTCGACCTTGACGACCTTTTGCATGAGGTCTAATTGATGTAATATTTACGTCACCTGGTGCAAACGGAAGCAACGTTTTACTTTGCCGCTACTATTTGGTATACTTAATATTTCTTATTTAATTCTTGTAATTTTTTGACGGGTATATAGCGCAATAGTTAGTTTCCCTTTCTTGATCTCTTAAAGTTGTGAGTTCGTTCTCACCACTGACATACGTTTATGGGATACACATTTGTGTTAGTTAATATTAAATTTGTAATTAAATATTATCTGTAAAACATTTGCTGTCGAATATTTCAAGTACTTAAGTAACTTATCGCGGAGTGGGGCCAATGAGTGATATGTTGTGTGTATTTGTTGTTGTGGGTTAATCCTTTACAATTTTCGTCTGCATTGATACCTCTTATATTTCTACCGCCAAAGAGTGTTCGCATAGCTGTGTGTGAAATTACTGAGTAAAGTGATATAACTTCTTCAAGTCACGAAGTCATCAACACGCTAGAGATATCCATGCGTTAAAACGGGCGTCTATAAAATACGGTGTCGCTAGTAAGCGGACAATAGCATACTTGTTTGTTAACTTCGTAAAAGAAAGGCTAAAACATTTTTTTAATTAATTATTTATAGTTTTATTTATTTATATTTACGTGTTCACTACTCATAATAAAACTACTAACAGTTTTCATGATTGCCGCAAGGTAGCCGAAACGTATAACAGAAAAACCACGTTTCAAAACCGTTAAAAGAACAGTTAAATACAAATTAGTCATTGTTATTTCTACTAGCATAGAAGTTGGCTTTATAAAGACGTTAAGTTCATGTATTATTCAACAAAAATGAGAAATTCATAATTGGATCCACAACTTTGAAATTTTGCTGGAAGTTTGCTTCACCAAAGTTGACCACTCAACAGTGTGGCATTGCGACACGTCCACGCATATAAAGTAGCAGCTCTACATTTGTATTTTATGTACGAGTATAAAGATATATTGCATTTTTGTTAGATAACAATCTTTCATTGAATTTGATTGCTATCGAATAGAACGATAGCAATTCTAAAAAATAAACTATCATTGAAATCATACACTGTCATATTCTGTAACATTATAGTGGAACATCTAGTGCTGGGTATAAGGCTACCTAAAAAAGCGTAATTTCGACCATAAATACCTCGCTGGGCAGGTGTGGCGCCGCAGAAAGTAGTATCGCGACAGAAAATTTTGACGGCCCACAGATAGTAATGATCCCATCTTGTGTGCCAAAGGTTGTGAGTTGATATGTTGAATGATAATTCTGTTTTTTCTGTGCTTGTGTGTTAAATATATACATAAAAATTATATTTATGATTACTTTGTTGTCTTACGTCCGTAACACAAGTGCTTTAAGCGACTTATATATAAGTAGGGTCTTCGAAATAAATTTACACAACTTCTATTAATGATCAATTACAGATGTGTAAATTTATTTTAAAAAGTTATAAGCTATATTTTCTTTGAGGTTCAATGTTTCGAGATATACCGCTATCAGTTAACCCCATTCTGCCTATTATTTATTATGTATATAGATTTTATTAGCTTACAACAGGATCACATAAAAAATATATAACTAAACTAGCTGACCTTATCCTTTCTTTCCTATACACTTATCATTGTAAAAAAAATATTATCCTATCTCTCCAATTGGGCCAACCTGTACACATTAAACAAAAATAAAAAGTTAAAGTAGAATTGCGTCTCGTTCTGAATTAATTTAGATGAAGAAAAATTTTGATCACCTTCTGACACATCCAATGTTTTCAACCAAAACACCGTACTTACTAAACAACAGTGTCACAAAAAAATGTCGTAAAATAGAACTATATATATTATATATTAAACTATAACTATATATTAAACTTGCAATACATAAAATTTAGTAGTTTTCTAAACAAGTTTGGCAACACTATTTTGATCTGTGTAATTTCTTTGCTGAAGAAAGCACCTATTACAACGAATATGATTTTGATGTTTTTTTAATACATTTTTATTTAAATGAATGGAATGAATTTATCTTGCATACTAAACTACATACTATTCCAAAAACAGTGTAAAAAAATTTCGCTCTCAAGTAGGAAACCCTAAATAGCCGCAGTGCACTGACCCGATTCCCGGTTATAATTCACCCGAAGAAAGAAAACCGTGGTTGCTGACAGGGCTGCCACAAACGGTCATGAAATATTAAGGTATCGACTGAATGCACGCTCCGTGAAAGGGATCGGCAATGGCTATGTGAAGATTCTGTGGAGTTTTAGCGAAACGTTTGGAAATGAATGCGAGATTCAAATGAGATTCATCTCGTCTATTGTGATGAGGCATACATGTTTGAAAGCGTTCAATGTCCATTCATGTACACCAGCCTTTACGGAATGTTACGTCATACTTTACTGGTCGGATATTGTGTGCTCCAAAGATCGTGGGCTCGATCACAGCCCAAGACAAATATTTTTATAAATATTTGTGTTTGTTGTGTGTCTTGCTGTTAAATATGTATTTAAGTATTGTATTTATGATTATTTATTTATTAAACTTTATTGCACAAAATGCTACAAAATGTACAAATGGCGGACTTAATGCCAGGTGGCATTATCTCCCAGTCAACCATTACACAAAACAGAAAAAAAATATATATATATATAGTGGTGCAGACAATATATTTACGTAGCATACATATTTGTTAAAATAAACGCAATAAATGCATATGATATAAAATATATATAAATATATATGATGACGTACATCAGAAATAGGGTTATAAAGTTAGAGAAGCAGCATCAGTAAATAAAGTACGGAGACAGCGTTTCAGGATAAATTTGTTTGGGGATTGCTTAATATTCAACGGAAGCTCGTTCCAGAGTCGTATAGCTGTCACTGTAAAAGAGTTTGTCAAAAACCTAGAGTGATGAGAAGGAGTTAAGATTTAGTTAAGATTATGCAGGCAGGGAGGCAGGCAAAATAGATTAGTACCTTGTACCTTAGTACCTCGTGCATTATTTATCATAAGAGTCAACTAAGGTACAAGAACTTACAGATATATCCGTCCGAAACAGCGTAGCTTAAATGCACAGGGTGGGGGTAGGCAGCAGCATCGTGAAAGCTCCACACTGCGATTGCACACTTGCCCAGCGCGGCAATTACGGGCAAAATTCCCCCTTTCTTAGGGAAATTTATGTCTAGCAGTGAACTTTCAATAGATAACATAATAAATATTTACGATTTCTCTGTTCCTTGATGTCCGTAACACATATGCATTGCTTATCTCGGAGTCAAGTCAATGTATGAGATGTTGCATGAATTATAAAAATAAGTTCACTGTTCATTGATGTATACAAACTTTCACGAAATATAACTGTAATTATTTACATTTTATAAGAGAGAAGATAAGCACCTCCCTGTACGCTGACCAGGAGTCAGAAGAGGCGGTTCAGGTACCTCAGTCGATAGATGGCTGTATAACCACCCGAAACAACAAAGCCCAAATGCAACAAAGCGATTTCCTGTGCGATTGCTGCCGCACCAGCTCAATGCAAACAATAAAGGTAAAATTTCCTTTTTTAGGGAGGTCCAATTGTAGACGTTTTACAGCTGTTATAATGATAATGATGATGATAAACGTGTTACTTACATTGTACGGTGGGTACGGCAAAATAAACTTATACTGAAATTAGCACCTAAATTGGTCAATAAATTTGACGGCAAAAAATATTTTAATGAGGAAAATGGAATATCGCGTGAGGTGACATTGGTTTTTTGCATGCCAGTGACGTCATAATACATTAATTGCATTATCATAATTATTATTATTATTGATTATCCTTTCATTAAATTAGAAATGCTTTAACCATTGTATTTTTGTGTCGATCAATAAATTCATTCCTTTTTCAGCATTAAAGCAAAACATTTTACACTAAAATTTTATTTACACTTTTTATTAATAAATACATTTTTAAAATCGATCCCGTAGTTTCGAAGTTTATTTTCAATTTAATCTAGAGATCTGAATGTTTTATTTTTTTAAATAACCAATGTTAATCTGTTATGATTAAGCAGGACATTCTAAATCGGTTAAAGTAGCTTTTTAGTTAATTCATAGCAAACAAACAAAAAATGAAACATATCTTTTTCATGATATTTGTTTAGAAGCAAGCTAATGAGTGTTAAAATGTACATCGAATGAGTTTACACAGTCACTGTTCCCTTTTAGGCGCACGGACACAATAAGTCGCGCAGGAAATACTGCATGCTCCAGAAAATGGCCGGATGTATCCATAAAAAAATCCTGCAAAAATATCCGTATCTTGATGTTCTAGTCAGCGTCAGGAGCTAAAAGCATCGGGTTCGTTACCATTAATTTCTATGTAGGAGAAAATACTTCTTTAAAAAAGCTGTAGGGTACCAGTACCTACATTTAAATAGTACCACCTCCTTTACCAGGTAAGAGGCAGCTGGGATACAAAACCGACTGACCACCAAGGTGTAAAAGGACGGCAGTATTTCCGGTTTGCCTTTTAACTGTTTGCTTTATAACTTAAAGTTTGTCACCGAGACATGGAGAGATATGCTCGGTGCTTCCTTATGTGGTCGAATCCGAAATGAGGAGATCCGTAAGGGAGGAAAAGTAGTGGGCTTTACACATATTGATTTGCCAAATTATTCTCGAGTTCTTGAATCTGTCAAACAAAATAATATTTTCTAACTACGCGTATATTACTAACAATAAAACTAATTTAACGGCTTCAAAACACGGTTTAAATTATTTTTTACCTTCTTAAAACCAAATGCCTAACAGAATAACTAACACACCAAACAAAAATGTAACAGACCAATCTAATAAAGAAGTTTTATGAATTGTAAATGTGATATGGACAACTTTTTAGTATCGATTTAAATACAGTAAGTACATACATTTCTCAGCCTATTTCTGTAGTTAAAGGTATAATAAGATTCATATCTCCACATCTCGTCTGTTTTGTTTCAATTCAACGTCTTATTAATCCGGACTGAGTAGTTCTAAGGAAAAACTAACAATGTCTCGATAAACTTTTTTATTCGCAATAGTTCTATTCAGTTATTAAAAGTTGTAGAACAGTTGTTCGAACTAGTTGAAATAGATTGTTAGTTATTTTTTTAAATTTATTCCTCTATAAATGACCTCGGCATCACAATCATGACCGCCGAAGAACATCCACTGCACATAGGCTACTCCCAAGGTGGATTTGTCATGATTGCCGCACTGGGCAGTCATGGTGGCAATCCCATGCATAAATATCGTCGGTATAGGAACCTCAATCTCACCAATTTCTACCGCCAAATATCAGTGGTCGCAATGCTGTGTTCCGGTTTTGAAGGATGAGATAGGTAGTGAAATTTTTAGGTAATGTTACATAATAGCTTCAATTCATAAGGTTGACAACACGCTAGTGATTTCCTTGTGATTTCACGTGCGTATCTAGTCTGATTTCACGCTCACTATCACGTGGACTGTATGCTTGTTTGTCTACCTGGTCTCATAAGAAAACCTATGGACCTTCTATGCACCTGTGATTCCTTTGGTGTTGCAAGTGTCTATGAGCACCGCTGCTTACTTACGCTCAGGTGACTCGTTGGCTCGTTTGCGCCTTTACTACAAATATAAAACAAAATCACTTCCACTGTCTATCTGTCCCTATGCATGCTGAGATGTTTAAAACAACGCAACGAATTTTAATGCGGTTTGATTCAAGAGGAAGGTTTTTGCATATGATATAGTAAAAAAAACACTGATAATTTATTTTAAGATCATTTGATTATGTTTAAAGCAGGTAACTGTAGTTTTATTTTGAGTAATGAAAGCGTAAATATGCGGATAATGTATATATTTTATAGACTTGATAGTTAACGAGTTTATAGAAGTCACATCGATAGTTCGCAATTCCTGCAATTAGCAATTGTAGGTACCAGAAGCCGCCATCGGTAAAACTAGAACTGTTGAAAGCGGTTGCTCGGTTTTACGGATAACAAATGTCGCAAGCCGATCATCGCGGCTTTTTCTGTGGTTATTCCATTTTCTTTTCCTGTTACTGATCTTATTTCGTAGTACTATTTTTGTAAATGTGTTACAAAAAATGTTATGTTGGTTTACTTTATATCACACTAACGACCCGCCCTGGCTTCGCACGACTGCTATAGGGATGAAAAAATGATTATTGTCGGTTTTTACTAAGCGATAGACCTACTACCATTGCGCACTTTTTGTAGTCCATCTAAGTTGTACAAAAACAATACAACAGATACATTACTTTGATCTATCACGTCGGGTTCAGCCAGCGTTTGCAATGAAAGCGCAAAAAATGTGTTTATTTACATCACATTAGAAAACTGTTACGAGTTGATACTTGCTTTTGACAGGCCCAATGGTGATTCTATCTTGTGCACCACGGGTCGTGGGTTCAATTCTCACACAGCGTTAATATTTATATGTTAATATTTGTGTTTGTTCTGTGTCTGGGTGATAAATATCTGTATTTAAGTAGTATGTTCGTATTCCTCTGTTGTCTGGCATCCGTAACACAAGTGCTTTAAGTGACTTACCACGAAATCATGTGTAATGGGAATTGATTTAAAATAAATGTAGAAATAACAGGCTTGTATAAGTCATATAAATAACTTCTAGCAGAACGTATTTTGCAAAGAATTCTTGTACATGCCCGACTGGTATCTTGATCAAACATTTCGTTGTTACATTTGACAAAGCTTTGTTCATACATACATAGGTGTTTAGTTTCCTAAAAGGGGACTATTAGCTGAAGTCGGGGTGCAGTGTGTGTGCAAATTGCTAAAAGGCTCGTGCCTCATAAATGGATCTGGTATGCCTTTGTGGATTGTTGTCATTCGTGCACATTTACACAGATATAGGTTTTAGTATAAATTTTGAATATGTTTGGTGTTGAAAAATAGTGTGATAAAAGATCGATGTTTCATGAAAGATGAGATTGTGACAACAATAGAGAAATGATGAGATGGTTTGGTCATGTTGGTATGGATGAAAGGAAAATGACTGCACTTATAGGTAGAACAGAAGTAAATAGAAGAGTTGGTATAGGACGACGACGACCTAGGCAAACATATCTTTACCAGGTAGAAAAAGTATTAAAGAAAGGCCTTGTCAGAAGTACTGAGAATAAACAAGCATGTATGAAAGGTCTAAAGCAAGTAAAAGAAGCAAGAGAGGTATCCAACTTGTGACAAGTGGAGATTCGTAGTCTGTGCATACTCCGATGGAAGACAGGCGTGATGTATGTATGTCAGACAAAGGCCTGATGTATATATGTGGAACACAGGCGTAATGTATGTATGTGTGATGTTTTAGTTATTTAGTCTAGTTCTAGAAGATAAACTCCATGATATCATAATGACAAATCACAAGTTTAAGCCGAAAAAATAGCATTAGATAAAATACTCTAGTACAGGACAGACAAGTACCACGGTGAGTCGATCATAGCAAGTCTTTAACAATTTACAGCGTCTTAGAATATAATCATATATAATAATATTCACACAACTTCTCATACATTGACCTGAATTCATGGTTAGTCGCTTAAATCACGCTTGTTACGAGCATAAGACAACTAAAGAATCACAAATATAATGCTTAAATATGTTTTTTAACACCCAGACACAGAACCAACACAAATATCATGCTATAAATATATGTTGATCCTTGGCGCACAAGACAGGATCACTACTATCTGCGCCATCGGACCCGCCAAAATATGCATCATTATTATATCAGCCACAACATTCACAGGATATAGGCCTCTCCAAGTAATCTCCAATAGATCCGGTTGTATGCGGCCTGTGTCCAGCGCGATCCTGCGGCTTAAGTCAGATAGTTTTGTCCATTTTGCGGGCGGATGGCCTACACTACGCTGTCGGTACGTGGTTTCCATGCCGGAACCTTACGATTCCATCGGCTATCGGTTTAGCTTACCAAATGTCCTACCCATTGCCACTTCAACTTACGAATATGTACAATATGATGAAAGATCAATATCATCATCATTCCCAGCCATTTGCGTCCACTGCTGGACATAGGCCTGTCCAAGAACGGGGGAATTATTGCTGCGCTGGGCAAGCTGGTTGGCAATCGCAGAGCGCAGCTCTCAGAGGAACCTGCTGCCCATCACTGCCTATGCATTTGATGCTCTATCTCTGATGGATATTACGCCGTATATCGGTTTTGGTACCTCAGTTGCCTCTTACGACACCTGGTACAAAGGGAGGTTCTATTTTTCTCTGCCTGTACCTCACGGCACTAAATATCATATTATGAAACATATGGATGCATGAACGTAAACAATATGACTCGTACATTACAAACTTGCTGAAGGAAATGAGTTTAGCTATGAGTAAAATGAGCAAGATCTGTTACGATATGATACAGTAGATATATATTCCCAAACAATTTCTGAATATCCGTTAGATTTGGATAGTTTCAGTCATAAATACTTAGTTAAAGAGATTTGTAAGACATTTAACCAATATCTAGGTTATAATTTGGAATGAACAATCAAATTGATCATGATCATAATAGTTGTTAAACGTTCACTGTTAGACATAGAACTCTACAAGGAAGGAGAAAATTTCCCATATTTGCCGCGCTAGACAAGCGTCGTAGCAATCGCGGAGAGTAACTTAGCCTATCTAAGCAGCAGCACACACCTCGCGAACAATCAGAATATTATTACATGTATTGAGAATTTAAATTGATTATCTTTATCATCACAGCAGACGGAGATCGTCCACAACTGAACATGTCTCCCTAAAAACCTGGGCAGTCATGATAGCAATTATATAATTCTGCGGTACTTAACGCCTTATTCAGTTGATTTTATGTATTATTTAATTGGCGGCACCAATAGACTGTCAAGGAATACCGGCAGAGTTGAACAGTACTTTCTCCCTCGTCAGATACAATCAGGGAAGCCATGTTACACTTCATAGGGTTGCACACGCTGATAAATTACTAGTTAAGTTCCATTGATTTTTTGGATACTGTTATTCTTTATAAGTTAAAAACATGTTTAAAAAAAATGTCTTTCGTCTTTTGTTCTTCTTAATAATAATAAATTCCCGCAACATCTCATACATTGACCTGACGCCCTGGTAAGTCGTTTAAAGAACTTGTGTTACAGACGCCAGACAACAGAGGAATCACAAATATACCAATCAAAAACATATATTTAACACTTAGACACAGAATAAACACAAATATAATCATATAAGCTTTTGCTCTTAGTGGGAATCAAACCCACAACCCTTGGCGCACAATATTGGATCACTACCATCTTCGCCATCGGTACCGTCATCATTCTTTATATCGTTAACATTTTAATTATTTTAAATAAAAGTTTGTTGTTTGGTTGAATGTGCTTTTCTCAGGAACTTTCTATTTTTGCGTGGGGCAGTTTTTGTGTACCTTCTGATGTACATTATATATATTATATAATATGTATTTATTGCGTTTATTTATACAAATATGTGTGTAACATTCATCTATTTTGTATATATATAATCTGCACCATTATATATATTTTTTTATCTTTCATGTAATGGTTGACTGGGAGATAATGCCAACTAGCATTAAGTATGCCACTTGTAGATTTTTTTATATTTTGTGCAATAATTTAATAAATACCGGAGATGTGCAGTCGCTTTCTCCTCGTAGTCGCAATCAACTATTAATTTACCAGAGAAGCCAATTCCTTTTTTTCCGAGAAGGTAATAACAAGAAACGGACATTCGAATTTCTTTTGGTAGCGGTGGAATTGACGTTAAAGTATATCAGGAATAAATTTTAAAAAAATATTTTTTTTCCAGCAGTGTCTTCTGGCTACGTGTTCTCATATTGCCTTTGATGTCACTCAGTAATTTGTTACTTTGGACACCTCTGATCAAAAATCATCCTATCGTTTTTCAGACTTCACACGCTATTAATTAATGAAAGGAAAATCTCCGTTCCTGGTAAATAATCATAGAGTAGCCTTAATTACTCTTTATAAAAACATATATCTGACAATGTAGGCCTGAAACAAGTCAACACACACAAACGAACTGATAGTAATAAAAAATTATATATAGTTTTTAAAGTACCTGGTACGAGTATTATACTTGTATATGTATTTGTAAAAAGCTGTTAATTTCGATTTACATATACTTCAATAGCCATTAGGTACCGGTAGAGTAGAATAGTACCTCTTCTACAAGGGGTACTAGGTTTTAAGAGGCGCCTAAGGTGCCAGAATAGACAGATGGCGGTGTATCCTTTCAAAACAGTGCAGCTCAAATGCACAGGGCGTACGGGCAGCAGCGTCCAGTCGTGAAAGCTGCGCCCCGAGATTTCCAACACGCTTGCCAAATTCCCCTTTTCTTAGAGAAGCCTATGTTAAGCAGTGGATTTCAATGGCTAGTATGGTAATGATGATCACTTCGATTTTAATTGTATGCATAGATTTGACATTTATGTATCTTGTCAATTTCAGTCCGTTAGTCTATTGTCCGTCGTGACAATGGTAGGTATGATAACGGAAATAGTTGTGATGAACTATGTTTCAAAGTATGGATGTATGTATGTTACTTTTTCACGGTGGTAAAGCTAAGCAGATCTGGATGAAATTCAGCACAGTAATAATAAATAATCTGTAGTAACATATAGGCTACTTTTTATCTAGCAAACATATTCCCCTGGGATAGTGCAGGCTTTTTTATCTGTAGAGATTCGGCATGATATTTTGTAGAGTTTAGCTACCTAATAACAATATAGGCTTCTTTCTGCAATGATAACAGATCCTCGGGGATGAGATATAAAGGATAGACTTCGTAATTGTAATAAAAAAATGATAATCTCTAACGTTTGCAGTACAGAAAGATCATGTATTTCATCACAGACTACGAGAAAATCTGTTGGCTCCGTTTAAAAGTGATATATACAATTCTGTTCCCGGTCCCGTGACGTAAGCAAGGAATGATTTGTGGGACATGTGTGGATGACATTTTGGTCTAGCCTTGAAGCAGGTTCTGGCAGGATTTCCATTTCTCTAAGATGACAAAACCCATAATTTATGAGAGAGACGTTAGATGGTTTCGCAAAATATATTGACGTGAATACTAATGGTTTCCGGCGACATCGTCTGCCGTGTCTATACAAATTACTAGCTTTTCGAATTCCCTTTACCTCTTTTTATGATAAAGCAATACGATTACGATTGTATGGGAAACCCTTTTGGAAGAATTTTCTATCGATAGTTTAGCCTATCATTGTGAAAACCTGCAATGCGCTCACCCAATCGAAAAAGGTATCGATAACTGCAATTTGAAGGGTTAGTAACCCTATTGATAACTAACACGATTACTCTAATGTCTGTCTTTTGAGGGTAGGGTCCTTTTAAGAAAAACGGGATAAAAAAGGAAACCAATGAACCGTTGGTACTTAAACAGATTAAATGTTCACTAATGACGTGAATTTGTGATTTGTAAAATTGTATACAACAAATAGTTAAAACTATAATAAGTAAATATTAACGGGGGGCTATACAACATTGACATTTATTTGTCGAGCCCTATGGCGCAGGTGGTAGTGATCCTATCTTGTGCACGTAAACCAAGGATCGTAGGTTTGATCCTTACAAATGATGATTGAACTCTTTATATGACGATATATGTGTTTGTTCTGCGTCCGGGTGTTAAATATATGTATTTAAGTAGAATATTTTAGATTTCTCTGTAGTCTGATGACCTTGACAAAAGTGCTTTAAGCGCTTATTCTGAGTCAATGTATGAGATGTTGTGGGAATATATTATTATTAAAAAATATTAATTAATAAAGGCAACAACATTTACATTAAAAAAAGATTATAAAATTCAAATAAACCAAATACTTGAGAGATATTAATGGTACGGAACCCTTCGTGCGCGAGTCTGACTCGTACTTGACCAATTCTTTGCTCTACTAACACACAATAAAATAAAATCCAATAGAAGAGTGCGTTCAGAGATATTAAATGCTTGCACCATTTTTAAAACCATTTTATAACATAAGTCTGACTAGAACTAACAGATTTTTCATGGTCAGCTAAAACATTACCTTTCGTATGTTTCCTACCCGCTGTTAACCAGTTGCTAGTTAATCAATGAAATCGAAAAGTTAATATAACTAAGCATTAAAGATGTCTCTAAGAACTTCAGGTAATAATTTTGTCATATACTGTCAGCAAAATTTTTACTGTTATATATTGTAAAATATGTATTTTTTGTTTCAGGTACAGGCGTCTTAATTACCAATAGAAATGGAAATGTGCTGACGAAATTACTCTATCCGTCATCGCAGACTGCGACATATTCTCAACGACACGCCCAAATGCTTCCATAAATGCCTTTTTTTGTCGCCTATTTACTCGCACTCACACAATCACACATCCTGCACCTAGAGCGTTAATGCTACGTGCAGTCCCTAACCCCCGAAAACCAATCGCAATAGTGCGGGCTCGCTCAGTCCTCCTCTTTAACTCAACTCAACAAATTGAAAGTCCCTATCGACAGCCACTCGAGCAGAGATCCCGCCTCAGAAGCGCCCTTGTGTGACATCCGTCGGCCCCACTTCAATCCCGCGAAGCCCAAACAAGCAACCCTATTCATCTCTTCTGTGGCAATTAATTAATTAATTAACACAACATCTTATACATTATCCTGACTCCAAGACTTAAGTCGCCTACAGTAATTGTGTTACGGATATCAGACAACAGAGGTATCTCAAATGTAGTACTTATAAAGATATATTATACATCACCATCATCGTCATATAAATATTTGTCTTGGGTGGGAATCGAAACCAGACCTTTGGTGCACAAGATAGGAACACTACCATCGACGCCATCGATTTCCAGTACTGACCGTAATCATTATATGTTTTGCTACATAAAATAGGTTAAAATATCTTACTAACCTATTTCAGATGGTTTTAATGTTAATTAATCAACCAGTTTAATGCACTCCAAATTGACATATAAGTGTTTTTTTTTACTTTATAACCCAGTGGGGCGTGAGTTCAGTAAATAATGTAAAAAAAATACTACTGTTCATATTTAATCACAATATTCCATAAGATATATATGTAATGTATATATATGCATATCTTTACCAGGCAGAAAAGGTTTTTCATAAGGGCGAGGTTAGAAGAATCAGCATCAAGGCCATTGGAAATTCACGGCTAGACATTCCCTCCCAAAGAAAAGGGGTATTTTGCCCATAATTGCCGCGCTAGGCAAGCATGTTGGCAGATCGCAGCCTTCGCGACGGGGGTGCCCAACCTTTAGATTTGAGCTACACAATCTCGGATGGATCTACCGCCATCTGTGGGTTCTGGTACCTTAGAAAAAGCATATTGTCAGAAGAATACCAATAAAAAACGTGCGTTTATTGATGGATTAATGTAAGTAGCGAACAAGTGGAAATCCATAGTGTCTGCTCCATAGTAAGTTTATAATTATTTTCTCTCGACAATATTAATTGAATTATAACCCTTAATATACAGCCTGGTTTAGTATACACTGTACAGACTTTAGAAATGGATTCTACGCTCAAGTATAGTTATGTAAATAAAAATATATTCTTACGTATTTTTTCTGTTTGTTATTTATTTGCGAAAAGTTTTCACCGTTTTCAGAAACTTATTTTTATGTGCATATCACATCAACTTTTAGTTATTTTAATACACTCATGCAAAAATCGAAATACAATAAAAATAACAAGCAGGCTGCCTGTACATTAAAAAAAAATATTATGTTCATTTAAGTGTCCTATTCACCCGTACAGTAAATATTTATTTCGTAATTTATATTTGAGTGTATTGTATTGCCGTGGGGAACCGGCAATGTAGAATAGTACGTTGCCTGAATCGGTGTTGTAAGAGGCGACTGAGGTACTGGTACCGACAGATGGCGGTATATCCATCCGAAACAGTGCAGCTCAAATGTTATGGGCAGCTGCATCCCCGTCGCAAAAGCTTCGCTCTGACATACTTTACCCAGCGCGGCAAATATTGGCAAATCTCCCCTTTTTGGGGAGGCTTATATCCAGCATTAGACGTACAATAGCTGGTATGACGATTTAAGTGTTAAAGTTTGTACAGTGCGTGCCAAATCAGATTGTATAAAGTTGTTCATTATATGTTACAGTGTCATTATCATACATTTGGGTAATTATTACAGTAACGTGTTATTACTTAAAAACTAGCAGTTAAGATGTAAAACTTTCATATAAACTTGGATGCAAAGTTAATCCCCTTAAAGGATGATTTTCAAGGAAATGTTTAAGACGTATTTTATCACTTTCAATGAAGAGCCTTCATACTGTATTTTATTAGAATAACTTAAAACACAGTTTCATAGTAACAATGCACTTCCGTTTTATGTTCAAAAAACCTTTTTAGCGCTCTTCAATGTAAAAAAGGGACCCCTGTACATAATTTTAACGTCACCAGAGGATTAGGCAAGGCTCTTTAGTTGGTTCTTATTGGTGTCATTAATCTATAGGCGTTTGACATAATTGTCAGAAGTTAGACAGAACGGGCCCTGTTCTACTGAGAGAGCAACGTCTCGTGGGTCAGCTAGCACTAATCAATAATCTTATCTAATGCCGTCTGTTGTGTAACCTAATTACTTGAGAATGGGCTATACTGCTTTTTTTATTTTCTATTGGACTAGGTAAACAAACAAGGGCGCAAACCGCTTAATAGTAAGTTTCACCGCATCCTATAGACATTCGTAATATCACAAGGATATCACTAGCGCGCTGCCAACCTTGTAACCTGAAGATATTCCATTTATAACAGGAACACAACATTACTAACGTACTTTGTAGGTAGATAGTTGAGAATGAGGTACCAATGCAGACAACTTTTGGTATATACAAAGAACCCAAGCTGATATTCCGTCAACACGAGTTGAACAAACACGACTGTTTTGCATTTGTTTTCCTTACTTTTGACATACACAAGCCGCGATGGAACACGGAACGTTCTAGAACTCTTTAAGAATAGCTACAATAAAATTAAACATTATGTCTGCCAAATATTCAACGAATGTTAGACGATTAAATCAATTTCAATTAGTATTTTTTATTTACTTTAACTCATCTCTACAACTCGTATATATTTTACTGTATTACGAGTAATAATGATTTCTACAATAAGTGTGTATTAGTTTAGAATTAGAGTTTAGAGTTTTCACACTATTTTGTTTGACGTTTGAACGATAAAAAGTTTTTAAGCCATTATAAAATATTTTTAATGAGTAGTCAACAAGTAACTGTTACAAATGATTACCGAAATACGAAGATAAATCATAGTTGATTACATAAAGAATGAACATAGGAACAATTCCGCTTCAGTATTAATATTAGGTAAGGACCATTATTTTACTGTCTTATATAAAATAATAAATGGAAAGCTTTATTTTCAAAATCGTAAACAAAATTCGCTCCTGAGTTATGAAACCAAGACATAATGCACATTATGTCACGGTACAAATAAAGTAACAGAGCACACCTTTAAATCGTATAGAATTTAGCGAGAACACCGCGCGAAGCCACTTGCAGCCGTATTACTCCGGGAATAGAGTTGCAATCCCTGTGACCAGAATTCAATATTAGGTTTAAAAAGCTGAGCTGGTTTGGCAAAGTCCAGTCCATTTGATTGCAAACTGCTGATTTGGTTGCATCCGATGGCTATTAGCGATGCTTTAAATTCAAAGTGGGTAATATCTTTGTGAGCTGACAGCGGCCATTTTTATGAAATTTATGAAGCGGTTAGAAACTAGAGTATCCTGAAAAGATCTAGTTTTTCATAGAGCATTATCTCACGTTAATGTGTTCACTTGACAATTGAACTACCCTTTATCGGCTTCAAAACGGTTCCCATTTGGATTTTTAACCGTTAGCAATTTTTTTTTTGTTAGCAGGCCTTAGGTTTGTGTTCACTCATCAGCAGCCTTACAGTTATGTATGAAGGAGACGCCATCCCTTCGGTGCCTTGCAGCACGTTCAGAGACCGATTCCAGTACATACAAAGGATGAGGCAGGTCTTACTGATTAACCCTAGCCCATTACTTAACCGCAGTCCACTCTCTTATACATAGAGGTACCAGAACTGGAAGGTCGCTCATCACTTGCAGTAGCAATCACTGCTTTTAAGGTGGCAATCAATTGAGGCAACGATGGATGTTGCTAAAACGTATTTACGTCATTCCTTAACGCATTACTAACTAGTTAATGAGCAGAAATTCCTTTTGTGAGGCGATTGTAAGGTTTTTTTAACCCCCCTCCCTTTTTTGTGAGATGCCTCGAAATTAGTTCTGTTGTAAATAGGTATCTATTGTAATATTTATTATAACTATGTAAATGATACTCGTAGCGCCATCTACTATTGTGTTAGGAAGATTCTTCCTGCTATTTATATATTCACAAAACAAATCATTTTAACATTCATATTATTATTACAGCCATTGGAAGTCCACTGCTGGGCATAGTCCTCCCTAAGAAAGAGAGAATTTGGCCCATAGTTGCTTGCACGCTGGGCAAACGTGTTGGCAATCGCTTAGCTCAGCTTCCGCGACGGGGATGCTGCTGCCCATCCCCACCCTATACATTTGAGATACACTGTCTCGGATGGATTCACCGCCATCTGTCGGTTCTGGTACCTTAGTCACCTTTTACGACACCTGGTACAGAGAGAGGTACTATTCTTATCTGACGGTACCTCATGGCAAGGATATTTTAATGTGATATTCGGATTATATTGGCTTAAACGCGTTTTAAATTTCTCTAAAACTCAGCGACATTACAACAGGTTTGACCGTTTTAAATGCACGTGACATTTTTAACGTGCTTATTTCCATAAGGGATTAAGTTTAATTTTTTTCATGTCAGATATAACCATAATTAAGAGGAACTCATTTTACCCCAATATCTCTCAATATAAGTGTTTCTACAAATAATCTGATATATTGTTTCTTAGTCCTCATACGAGGAGACCAGCTTGGCTAACTGGCTTTAGGAAAGGCTGCTGAAGTAGAATAATACCTCTCCTTGTACCAGATGTAAGAGGTGATTTAGGCATCGGAACCGATAGATATGAATTTGATATGAATATAAATATGATACCGACTGGTATAGTCACCAGAAATACCATATCTTTAATGCAGCAGGGATGAGATATGCAGCAACATTTCCGTGGCGTATGTTCTGTGATTGCCAAAACGTTTAAAAATGTAATTATTCCAGCAGTTGACATGCAGAATGCTACTATCTATCCCTGTCCTGTTACATTTGAGCTTCACTGTAGATGGATGTAGTTTCCGATATCTCATTAGTTTCTTACGACACATAATGCAGGAGGAGGTACTATTATGCTCTACCGGCACCCCAAGGTCAATTCTCTTCTAAGTAATCAAGTTATATAGATTAGTTATTAGGGATATTTCCTAAATATATATTTTATTATATATTTTCCCGTTATTTCGTCGTGTCTAACCCATTCTCTCTATATCCTGACATATTTGCTCCAATGTTAGTCTTTACTTTGGTCGTATTATCTTTCGATTTCGTCGCTTTTTGTGGCTTGTTATTGCGCTTAAATTCATTCTTTTGACTGTGTCCTTACAGCGTTTTTATTGAACCTTTTATCCTCGGCTTGGCCTGCGTGAAATTCCCATGGAAACAGCATCCTTCCTTGTAAAATTTCACGAAGATCGGTCAAGTGGATATATATCGCTACACTTTAGTGAAGACGTAACAAACAAAGTTTCTTTAACATTCACAATATTAGTTGAGATCGAAAAATTGTAATCGGGTTGGGATAGACGAGCCCGATGGCGCAGATGGTAGTGATCCTGTCTTGTGCACCAGGGGTCGTGGGTTCGATTCCCACCCAGAGCAAATATTTATATGATGATATTTGTGTTTGCTCTGTGTATGGGTGTAAAATATATGTATTTAAGTAGTATATTTGTGATTCCTCTGTTGTCTGGCGTCCGTAACACAAGTGCTTTAAGCGACTTTCCACGGAGTCAGGTCAATGTATGAGATGTTGTGGGAATTTATTATTATTATTATATCCTGATTCAATTGACTATTATCCGATATCTCTTAGTGTCATCTATTCATTTTTATGGCACTAAAATAGTCGTTTTGTCGTATATTAAATAAGAAAGGTAACCAATGTCCTTCTCCATAAACCCAACTTTATGTATTAGGAAACTACAAAAGAATTGGTTGCGTAGACTAAGTGTTAATAGATAACAAACAACCTTACTTTCCCATTTTTAATATTAGTTTGCATCCACTGCAGACTAAGTTTTGTACCGAAGTGAACTTAATGATAATAAAATACAGGTCTGCCCTTATTTTATCCGGGTACATAAAATGAACATAACCTTTTTTGATTTGGTTTTTTCTTTGGGTCCTAAATCTAGAGCCGTTAGGCGTGAATGTGCTGGTCTAGCGCGGCAATTATTTGCGAGTCCTCCCTTCTTTCATACCGTAGAGCACTAATAAATACTTTTGAAAATTTACCTCATAAGGTAAATGAGATTCAGCATAAAGGTTTTTCATGGAAAGTCATAAAACACGCGGGAAATATTTTTTCGATAATCATCCCGTAAGTGAAAGGGTGGTGCTAAGTTATTATGATAGATTTACAATTTAACGCGGGTTTGACCGCTTGGCATTGCAAAATCGAAAAAAAAATCATACAGACTAGATTTATGTGGGACTAAGTGTATGAATATATCGTCGTTACGTATATACGTTATTAAAGAAAGGGGGCCAATAATTGCCTCGCTAGTCAAGCGTGATGCCCATCTGCGTCTGTCGGTTCCGGTACCTTAGTCGCCTTTCACTACACCTGGTACAGGGAGAGGTACCATTCTACTCTATTGGTCCCCAACAATAATACTTAAGTACTTACATATTAAAGGAAATGTACCACACTTAATATTTGCATGCTGTAAGTGCCTGTAAAATAATTCGAAATTGGAGATGGGTCTACTTAAATGAAGTAATTTGAGTTTTTAATTATAAGTCAAATGAAGAAATATACATATCTTTATGTATATTATAAATGATATTATTTAGCATGCCCTATATAATATTAAAGTTTTTTTTATATCAGTAATATATATGACAGGCCCGATGGTAGCATTCTTACCGTGTACGCCACGGGTTGTAGGTTCAATCCCCACCTAGGACAAACTTTTTATCATCAACATATCAGTCATTGGAAGTCCACTGCTGGACATAGGCCACCTTAAGAAGGGGGAATTTTGACCATAATTGCCGCGCTGGGCAAGCGTGTTGGCAATCTTAGAGCTCAGTTTTCCTGATGGGGATGCTGCTGCCCAACCCCGCCGCGTGCATTTGAGCTACTTTGTTTTAGATTAAACCGGCATTTGTCGGTTTTGGTACGTTAGTCACTTCTTACAACATCTGGTTAAGGTGGAGGTACTATTCTGCTCTGCCAGTACCTCGCGGTTAAAATCTTTATATGATAAATATTTCACTTATCAATGAGTCAAGTCAATGATTGACATATTGTGCGACTTTATATTATAATTAAGTTGAAACGACCCCGGAAAAGTTCCAAAGTACAGATGATATCTCGAAGAAATTCCAAAATAGCGGAACAAAGGTTGAGACGTCAGATTTTTCAAACCTCGACTTGCTGAGTTACAAAGTTCAACCTTACACCATTATAACAAGCTCACAATCCCTCGTGACGTTTCCCGCGCACAGAACACGCTGTTAAAATCCACCGCTTTAATTTAAATTCCTTGTCTCCGGGAATAAATCAACCGGGACCCGGGTATAAACTGGAATAAACCGGGTGAAAAGAAACATGGCGGGGGTGCGGGGCTGTGTAGAGGGAGGGAGGGGGTGTAAATGGGCCGTGTGACAAATAAACACGTGTGATGTTCCTGCGGTGTTTCGGGGCGGAAAATCGTGATGATAGTAGATGTACCAATGCATATTTTATTGGGTCTCTGTCGTCTTTTCTGGGGTTATTTGTGATGCGATCGCTTTGATTTTCAGGATGCGCGAAGTCGTATTGTATTGCTTTGAACATTTTAATTACTAACCAGATATGTATTGGTACTCCGTGGAATAGTTGAGTAGTATGAGACGATTAATCGTGTCATACTACTCAAATCGTCTATTAAACAACTGTCTTCGTTTCATTTTCGGTTTACGTAAATACGATCATATTTCCCATTACCGTTTTCTTCTCGGCTGGCTTCCTATTCGAAAACGTCGCAAAATGCGAGTTCTAACCATACTATTTTCAATACTTTTTGATCCGTACGCACCAATTTACTTAAAGGACAGATTCCAATTCCTAGCTTCCTCTCAAAACGTAATCTCCGTTCTACTAATACTCTTTCGCTCTTAACTCCTTCTCATCACTCTAGTTTTATGACAAACTCTTTTGCAGTGACAGCTATACGACTCTGGAACAAGCTTCCGTTGAATATTAAGCAATCCCCAAACAAATTTATCCTGAAACGCTGTCTCCGTACTTTATTTACTGATGCTGCTTCTCTAACTTTATAACCCTATTTCTGATGTACGTTATTTTATGTATATATACATATATATATATGTAAAGATATTTCTTTTTTTATATCATATGCATTTATTGCGTTTATTTATACAAATATGTATGCCACATTTATATATTTTGTATATATATTGCCTGCACCACTAAATATATATTTTTTTCTGTTTTGTGTAATGGTTGACTGGGAGATAATGCCATCTGGCATTAAGTCCGCCATTTCTTCATTTTGTAACATTTTGTGCAATAAAGTTAAATAAATTAATTAATGCAACCGACTGATAATGCTATGTCTATCCGAAATCAGTATAGCATAGAAAAAGAAATGTATGCCCATAATTGTCGCGTTAGGCATACGTAACTTCCTGACGGAATTCCAGCTGATATATCGCTGATATACATCTGGTGCAGAGAGAGGTACTACTAGTTTTGTCATACCAGCCATTAAAAGTCCACTGATGGACATAAGCCTGTCCAAAAAATGAGGTATATTTGCAAATAATTGCCGCGCTGGGCAAGCGTGTTGGCAATCGTAGAGCGCAGCTGTCGTGACAGGAATACTGCAGCCCATCCTCGCCCTGTGCATCGCCATCTGTCGGTTCTGGTACCTTAGTCGCCTCTTACGACACCTGATACAGGGGGAGGTACTATTCTACTCTGCCGGTACCTCACGGTTGACTACTACATTACTGGGTAGATAAAATGCATCAGGGCAACAATGGGTGCTAATGTCCTTGTGGTACTTATACATATAAACGTATAATACAAATTTATTACTCAAGGGTTTTTAACGTCTATTTTTATCCTGTTTTATATTTTATTATGACTGTACGACATATGTATTGTCATTCTGACTGTACATCTGTCACTTTTGTGTGACCTTAATAGCTACTTACAAACAAGTTCGAAATTCAAATTTAAATTTGGAATATTGGAATATTCCAACATTTTTACATCCACGAAGGTGTAATTTAGGTAGGCGATATTTCCCAACCACTTCCTACATCGAAATTGGGTTGTTTTTTAAATTCATTAACCTTGCGAGGAATCCTTGATATCCTGCAGGTTTAACAGGAAGGCAGAAAGGGAAAGTGGAGTTACCGGGCAGTTTTAATATACTCACTTGTATACGCCAAGAATAATAAGAAAACTTAACAATAACACAGAAGAGTACAATGGACTTATCGGTTACGAAGAAAATTCTTGTAATACCTTAGATAGTCGAATGGAAAACACGCATCAAAAAGCGTAGTGTAGGACCTCCATCCACAAGGTGGAAAGATCTGACTAAAACCTCAAGCTTGCGCTTGTGGTCCTATAGCTATATCAGCCAGATATGATGATATTTTCCTATCATTTTATTCCCATACAAGTAACGAGAGAAACAAAATATCTGCAATATTTCACTAATTAACTTAACCCTTTCATAGAACTGTGTATTTACTAGTAACGTGGATCATAATTGAAGGTGTGCGTGTTCATAGAGTTGGAGTTCTCTGTGTAATTAGCAGTCAAAACCAACATAGATTTGTTTGTAAATTTGCTTATAAATATCCTGCAGGGCATGACCTTTGGTCACATGGGTACCCACCTAATTATATGAATCCCCAGGTTTACAAGTATGCCCCCAAGTAACTAGAGTCTCAGAATGATTGATCTACCAGCAATGATAATTATTTATTTATTTAATATCGGACTACCAACATAAGTAACAGTAAATTATGACTAATAATTGAGTTTTGAAAAAGATATTAACTGTTCTTACAACTAGAGGCAATCACATCACGCATAATTATTAATATTAAAAAAAAGGTAATAACCACTCAGTAAGAATTTAAAATAAATAACAATATACATAAACAGTAAAAATCGAAAAATCAACAATCTTACAGTACGCCATCAAACGATTTTATCAATGACAAAAACCCGGAAAGAGTATGAAAATAATGTCAAGTTCAGGCAGACTTTGGCTGTTATATTCCAATTGCAACAATAATTGCACAATAATAAAAAATAATGCGTTAGGGCAGGCTAGGCATTGGCTTACTTGGAGCGTGGCGGGGAACGACTGCTGATCGACAATGTTCGCTCGGCCCCGTAAGCTAAACTTGTAATTCAGTACAATATCATAATGTTGCGAAAGATACAATGTTGTGTTGTTACACCCTTAAAAATTCAAAGGATAGCTGAATACCTACTTCATCATCATCACCATTGCAGCTGTCGTCAAGAAAGGAGAAACTTTGCCCAAAAATGTTTTTAGGATCTTAGAACGCTGGGCAGGCGTGGTGGCTAAAGCAATGTTTCGTGACGGGAATGTTGCTGTCCACTTCCGCTCTGTTGCATTTTTACTTCGCTGCTTCAGTCAACTATCGCTTCCGGTACCTGCCTCTTACGGTACTGAGGTAGATATTATTTTACTCTGACGTTACCACACGTATATCACGTATCACGATATTTTGTGTAGTATATAATCTAATGAGTACCGTAAAATACAACCGGCCCTCTAGAAGGTATTAATAGAAAAGGGATGAATAACTTAGGCACACCTTAAAATGCCACTACATCATTGCTTATATTCCATCAAATGCTTGTCTGGAAGATAATCTCTTTTGTGCAATAAGGCAAAGTTAAGGAACTGCTTCTTTTGTTTATTTTGTTCACGGTTATATTTTGGAGAGAGACGGCGTCCGTATGGTGCTTTGCGGCGCTTTCAGAGATCAATTGGAGTAGTACCACCAGATGTCTGGGATCACCAGATGTCAGATGTATGGGAGGTATTGCCGATTAACCAGTGCCCATTACTATTAAACATTACTACCGCGTGCTCTCTACTCTTTTTTGTTGAAGTTGAAGTTGTCGCTCACCACTCTCAGTCGCAATCGTCTACTCACGAATTGATTTTCGTTCTAGTCATATCCTGCAGTACTTGCGTATATCTGCTCACGTTCTCCTATATCTGCTGGGTCAACAGGCACTCATGTAGCTACTCATGGCACTACCAACTATCGGCTGCTGGCACTGATATTGAGAAGAGTAAACCAATCGAACCTAGCCGCTAAAGGCTCTTCGGACCTCGTTCGCGTTCACGCATCAGCACAACTAGACTCGTACTCGCTGTGTATGAGATGGAGCGCCCACACACAGGTCACAGGGACCCAGACCTCAATTTCAGACACCGCGAGACAGTACTCTGGCAAGAACTGCCTCGCGGACGAGCTAGTCTCTGATCCCGTAGTACCTAATATTCATGACAGAGAACCCGTAATTTCCTGCGTTTGTCCGGTCAATCTGTTAAGTTTTTAAGGATAAAACGGTACTCGATATCCCTACTAATATTATAAATGCGAAAGTAACACTGTCTGTCTGTCTGTTACGCTTTCCCGCTTAAAACTCTCAACCGATTTTGATGAAATTTGGCACGGACAATCTTCAGACTATTTTTTCATTCGAAATAAGTGTTTTAAGGGGTCGAAAAAGGGGATGGAAGTATCGCTAGTTTTAGAGCTAGAAACTTAAAACATTTTTAGACCATTGATTCGATAGAAATAAACATGACACTCATAGTTTATATAAGTTAAGGTAAAGAGGTATGGTACCCAAAAAAAACTATTCCACGCGGACGAAGTCGCAGGCACAGCTAGTAAAGTAATAAAGCTTCAATAAAGTAATGCCAAGTGTCGTAAAAAAGATTCAAGGCCATTCCTTACGTTCTTTACGTTACATCATCTTACTTTACATCCTTGTTCCTTCCGTCAAGCGTCCCTGAATATTATCCCTGTTAAAAAGCGGCCCGTCACACGAATGGGCTGAGTGACGAATACGGTGGTGTCTTTAAAGCTTTCTGGGGCGGAAGTAATGTTGGATGTAGTATACATATTTTATTGAGGGCGTAAATAAGAAAATAAAAAAGGAACATTTTCGTGTGTTAAAAGACAATTTGACGTAATGTTTCCTACGATTTACAGGTGCGATGGGAAAAGCACTTGTGGGTTTATTATGGCAGTTTGTGAGTTTAATATTTTATAACTTACACGCTAAGACTGAGATGACTAACTTTATTTTCATAGTGCCCTATTTATTGAGTTGAATCGAGAACGTCTTGTCATCTCACTCGCACGCACCGCAAACTAAGGTAGTGACGTAATTGTTTATATCTTGTATCCTTTTATTTTGTTTGAAACATTCAACTTTTATATTTAAAAACAAATCAACTTAGTTTTCATGAACGTTAACGTTCATTATATTTTAGATGTTTTGTTTATTTTACAAGTTTATTCTTAATTAATTTATGTTATTAATCATATTCAAAATCCAATGACGGAGATTTTTAGGTTTTCGTAATATCATTCGCTAAATGCCCACAGCTGGGCTGTCCAAGAATAGGTTGACTTTTGCCCATAATTGCTACGGTGGGTAGATGAGGTTGCACAAACACAGTGCATATCTTTTTGACGTGGATCCTACCACCCATAACTACTCTGTTGCAATTTAGCTAGGCTGGTTTGAATGGATACACCGCCATCTGTCGGTTCTTACGTGTAGGTACATGTTTAAGAATTGCAATCACATAATATTGTACTAACATCATTTCTTACGACAAACATAAAAGTTTATAACTTAGCACATATATTACAAATCTGGTTTAAAACAAAACCTGCACCGAGTAAATCTAAATTTTAAACTAGAAGAAGCGATCAAATTGTTTTATGTGGACTCGTAAACATTTTATTTGTGCGATGTAGGATCGGCCCGCTGATTGGTTGTTAGGCTGACGTCACGGAGACGTCATAACGTTAACGGTCAAGAATGGAACAAAGTTACATTTAAAAATAGAACGCAAGTGATGCAAGTGTAAAGCGATGGATATCAAATAATTGAATTTTGATTGATGGTATGACTGGTCTGCAAGATTTTACTCCTTTACTAGTGTTGTTCCTATATGTTAAACTAGCTGATGCCCGCAGCTTTCTCCGTGTTTACTTATGTTTATTAATGCTTTTCCATTGAATATAACTGTCTTAGAAATTTTATGACTTTTTTAAAGTAAATGTAGTCTAAGTTGGTCTGTACGTCACGTCACCTATCCCTCAATCCTTTTTAAAAATTAGCAAATAAACAAAGAGGTATTTTATCAGCCGTAGAACGTCCACTTATGGACATATTGATCTTATTTATATTTCTAATAAAACCATTAGGGATTCACAAAACGAACGCCACGCTGAGCAGTTTGGAGGCAATTGTATATTTTCTGCTGCCTACCCCCGACCCGCTGCATTTGTGCTGCTATTTCTGATGGATATGCCGACATCGTAGCCGTAACCATGTGCTATAGGCGGAGTAGAAAAGTACATATCTCTGTACCGTTGTGTCGTAAGAGGCGACTGAGGTACCCGATCCGACAAATGGCAGTATATCTACTCTAGCAGCATCCTCCCGCCTGCCCAGGGCGGCTATTATGGGCAAAACTCCCATATCTTGGGCAGGGAAAATTCTTTTTTACCCAAGTATCAAATTTATAGTTTCTTACATACGTAGTTAAGCCCTGCCCTTTTATATATAAAGATTAGATCTACCTACACATCGGTACATACAATGTTCCCAGTTCGACAGTGTTCGACAAATTACTGGTAACATCTTCAACGATTATTGTTATATTTTTTATTTAGGATAGGCCCAATGTCTCCTTTGGTACTGTTCCTATCTTGTGCGCAAAGAACTATAGGTTTGATCTGATATGTTCCTTTCAAAATAAGGGTGTTTTTCTTTATTATTGCTTCCCTCAGATTTAAAGAAACCCCTATGCTAAAATTTAAGTTTCTAACCCTTGTAGTTTAGGTTTAGGTTATGTTTAGTCAGTCAGCTTCTCATTTTCTATGTATAGATTGTATTCGTGTACTGAATGCAGTATTGTTGTTTACCAGTTGCTTTCCATGAAGGGCCAATACGCAGCAAAATTACTCGCGAAATTTGCCCCGGTCGGCGGGCAAATATGGTCATTTTGCTGGCGAGACTCGCTACAATGCTCGTCTGAATGTGTGTATTTGGATTAATTTATAATTTTACTACCGACCCGCCTTGGATTCGCACGGGTGCAATGAGGATAAAAAATAATTGTGGGCTTACTCCCAGAGATGGAAATGTACCATTTTTTGTAGACTTTTTAAGGTGTATAATATATATTTATCTATCTCGTCGGGTCTAGCCATCGTTAGCAATGTAATCATAGAAAATTATGTTCATTTACGACATCACATTGGAAACCCCAAACATTAAAACCGTGTTCCTCTCTTTCGGAACTCTATTTTTGTTTGTTTGTTGTACTAAATTCACATCATATTTAAGCTTTAACATTATTTACATTATTTCTATCCAATGGTTGACTGTAAGAAATTGCATTTAGCAATAAGGCCGCCTCTTGTAACTACTATTTTATACTATACTATAGTTGTTTTTCTTGGTGTACATTAAAGAGTATATTATTATTATTATGTATTTATTCTACAGATAAACGTTCCTCTTGAATCATTTTATGTATTAAAGAAAACTGTATCAAAATCAATTGCGTAGTTTTAAAGATCTAATGTCTTCTTTTATACTATATAGTTCTTACATACAAGTAGTGATATAGGAGATATCTGAAGTGGAAACTTGTTTTTTTATGTAGCAATAAGTTTATATTGTAGTAGTCGATGCAGCGATATAGTTGTTTTAACTCTAAACCTCTCGAAGAAAGGAGGTTTTTTGCCCTTAATTTCCTCGTAGGCCAAGCGTGTTGGTAATTGCAGAGTGCAGCCTTCGCTATAGGGACACTGCCTCATTCTCGACCTGTGCATTTAGGCCGAACTCTTACGGATGGATATACCGCTATCTGTTGGTTCCCGTACCTTGGCTGCTTCTTACGACACCAGGTACAGTGGGAGGTACTACGCTACTCTGCGGGTACTTTACGGCGTTATATATAAGTAATAAATTATATCTACACGGACATCCATTTCCACTTACAATATTTATTATTTAAAACAATATATTTTGTGAGTGATCAATTTGACGTGTAAACATGGCGCAGTGATCGAATTTGAAACAAAGGATTTGTGTAAACATTAATTAAAATATTGATGTTTCAATACCCTGAACAGGCATATGGATGGACGAGTCTATATTATTGTATTGAAAACAAGCAGAGCACCGTGGTTTTACCCGCAGAATTTCCGTTGCCATCAAAATTCAGGGCTAAAAGCTATCATCATCATCATCATATCAGTCATTGGAAATCCACTGCTGGACATAAGTCTCCCAATTAAACGGGGAACTTTGACCATTATTGCCGCGCTGGGTAAGCGTATTGGCAATCGCAACTGCTGGTTCTGGAATCTTAGTTGCCTCTTACGGCACCTGGTACAAGGGGAGGTTTTATTTTACTCTACCGGTACCTAAAAGCTATTGGTAATTTGATTTCATGATTATGTAACTTACTATTTGTAAAATATTTTTTGAATAGTCGAGCAGCTTTTGATTTTATTATGTAACAAACGTATACTATAATATCCTATCCAGGTAAAATATTTATATGATGATATTTGTATTTGTTTTGCGTTTGGGTGTTGAATGTTGAGCGACTTATTTCGGATTCAGCTCATTTTATAAGATTTTGTGTGAATTTTAACATAGGGATCATTCAAGTCGCCTAATTATTAACTACTCACACCCAACGAATTACCCTTACCTTAAACTTGTCTGCGGGCTCCAGGCGGGTCTTAAAACTAAATGAAATGCAGGTTCATTCATCACGAGCCACTAGAAAGAAAGTTGCAAGGAAAACTTGTATAAAGGTTCTATTGATACCTGACTGGCATATCAATGCAGGGTCTAAACAATAAGGGTTAGAAAGTTGTCATTTTTCATAGGGGTCCCTTTTATAACGTAGGGGAGCATTAAGAAAGGAATTTTGAAAGGTTCACCCTCTAAGAGTGTAAAACGGTGGTGCAAAGTTACAATGAAATTGTGCTATTTTTAAAGTTACACGAATAAAATTTAATATAAACGTTCTTCATTGAAAATTAGAAACAGGTGTAATTTGTTTATGGAAAATCATTGCTTAAGGGTGTAAAAGGGGGGGATGAAAAGTTAGTATTAATGTTCTACAATTAAACGCGGCTGAAAGCGCGTGGAACTCCTAGTTAGTGTATAAATTGGCTAAGTACATTGTGCATATGCTTATTGTATTCGACCAATCATTAGCATAATAAAGGTAGACCTTATTCATAGGTCTACTACATTGGAACCTCATTATATCATCATATCAGCCAGAAGAAGGCTCAGACGCGTGGTTGGCTTCCTACGAAACGGTTGAATACAGCGTGCTTTATTTTAAAGAAAAGTAAAAATATAATTTATGCCGAACTACTTTAAAAACATTATTTTAATAACATTATTTTTTTACATATTATTAAAAAAAATCTTATTCACGATTATACAGTAACATAAACCAACGTAAGCAATCAAAAAATAATCTCGATAGAGTTTCCGATAACCACGCGAACGAAGTCGCGGGCACAGCTAGTAGCGGGTATAGTCTTGCTTGACCCTTAAAGATATTTTTTAAATATTTACACATTTATTAAACAATGTGTCTTAAAATTGTTTGTATTTTATATTCCTTTGATATTTTTTCATGAACTTAACTTAATTAAAAAACTATTTGTAAGGTACCCGACAGTTGAAGTGAACAAAGACCGCAAACCATTTGTAGAACTAATGGACCGAAGCAAATTGATTTAAACTGAGGAGCGAAGCGGAGTGGACTAAGTGATGTCGTTTCATTGCTTTTTACTCTTTTACAGTACTCGTATTATTGTATTAACATATTGAGTGTAATTAGTTAACGCTTCTCTTTTATTTGATTTTAATTAATTTCTTTTTAAGTTTGCTTCAAAATATGATATAGACATTTTATGACGATATTAAATTTTATTTGAAATACAAATTTAACACGCACTTGCAGGACAAACACAAATGTCAGGAAAAAACGCGTATGTAGGAATAGAACCAATGACCCTTGATGCACAAGATAGGATCACTACTATATGCGTCATCGGGCCCCACAATCAATATTTCGAGGACATTATTGTACTAGTAATTCTGCTTGCAACGATTCCTTTTCTTTGTTATTCGGTACTTTATAATCAACTTGCATACGAGTTTCAGTAATTCATTCCTTCTAGTATACTTTTATATTAGATAGTTATCTTCATCTGTTATTCGGAGGCACACTGGTACCTACCCGCTTTATATGAAGCGGCGAAATTAAATCGTAGAAAATGTAATAAAGTTTTATTGCATAACATGAAACTCCTTACAAACCTCACGAAGCGATCTCGTGTACACAAATATATTACTTATGCAAATAGTCACATAGATTATAATCATTTGTACTTCGTTATTATTTATTATTGTACATGTCTTCCAGCAAAATAGCGCTGGAAAAGCTTGTTTAATTCCCAGTCTATGCAACTCTAATTCCAATGTTCTTTCCATTTGCATTGAAAAATAATACAATGACGCTCTTATGTACATTATTCTCAACAGTATCTTCGTTTGATTGTTATTATTTCTACTAGCAACCTTTTAGTGCATTGTCATTTATTCTATTAGCACCAGACGTTTACCTCTGAGTGATCGTTTATTTTATTTATCTCGTTGCTGAATGTATTTTTTTGGCTATTTGCTAAAAGGGAAATTAGTTATATAATTTAATAATAATAAATACTTTTTTGTACACCAAACATAAAAATACATAAAGAAAACAGTTATTATAAAGTACAATAAATCGCAAATAGCGATTTCTTCCAAGTAACCTCTGGATGGAAAGACTAAATGACAGAAAGTGGTAGTAAAAGGTGTCAATAATATCGATAGAGAAAAATATATATTAAATATACATAATATATATATATTGTATTTAAAGAAATATACTTAGGTATAAATATTTACATATATTATTAAATATATTGCCGGCAGAGTAGAATTCTAACTCCCACTGAATCAGTTGTCATAAAAGGCGACTACAACCAACAGCGTAAGAAACAGCGTAACTCAAATGCAACAGGATGGTGATGGGTAGCTATATTCCCATCGCGAAAGCTACACTCTGCGATTGCCAACAAGCTTGCCCAGCGCGGCAGTTATGGGCAAAAACTCTCCTTACTTTTAGAGGTATATGCCCAGCAGTGGACTTCCAATGGCTGATGTGATGATTAGATATAATAAACCTGAATAAATTGGTGTCACCATCATCCATAGGGCTCTGATAGATGACCCGATAGATAAGGGCCTAAAGATTAACCTACATTTATACATAAACCATAGATTTTTTTAATGGACCAGGTCGACACCCAAGCATACTGTCCGCGTGATAGAAAGCTTTACTATAGTCTAAAGACTCTTGTTATATCACAAGGATATCACTATCGTGTTGCCAACCTTGTGACTTGAAGATATTATGTCGCCCAGTAATTTATTGCCTCTTTAAACCGGAACAGTAATGTGAACACTGCTATATGGCGGTAGAAATTGGTGGAAGTGAGGTACCAATGCAAACGACTTTTGTCTTATAGCAGATTATAGCTGGACATAGGTTTCCATCGCGACAGAAATGCTGCTGTCCGTCCCCACGCTATTGCATTTGAGCTACGCTGACCCGAGTGATTAACCGCCATCTGTCGGTTCCGGTGTCTTAATCGCCTGTTACTATACTTTGTGCAGAGGAAGGTACTGTTCTACTCTGCCAGTACCCTACGGCGACATTTTTTTTAATTAGTAGTTGGGCTTGGTACCTATTTTTTTGTATTTTATAAAAAATAATGTGGTGATTGTAGAGAGAAAAACAAATTTGTATTTGACGGGCCCGATGGCGCGTATAGTGTCTTTGTTTTGTACGACATGGGTCGTGGGCTCGATGTCTACCCAGGACAAACATTTATATGATAAATATATGTATTTGTTCTGTATTTGTGTGTATGTATGGTGTTAAATACCATTCTATTATAATATTTGTGATTCCTCGTTGCCTTATGTCCGTTACATAAGCGCTTTAAGCCACTTATTATGGAGTCAGGTCAGTTAATAAGATGTTGTGTGATTAAATTACTATTGCATTTAAACAGATATTTGGATGTTAAATATTTGACATAGAAACATAACACACATAAAATTTGTCTTGGTTGGGGATTGAACCTTCGACCTTTGGCGCACAAGAAAGGATTACTACCATCTTCACCACCGGGCCCGTTTACAAGTATTTTTAACTTACAGAATAATCGTTATTACCATGAAACATTAGCTTTATTTAATTCCCGTATTTTGAAGGGAGGGAGACCACACATACTTCTTTACAAGTGGTTAGAAGAGCGCAAGCAATTTAAACGCTCAGACAAAACGACTATTTTATTCTGATATGTGTACTATTACTATGTACATTTGTATGTGTATAGTAATAATATATACTAATAACTATGTCAGTGTATATATGTCTTGTTTAATTTTAGTTTTCGACTTAGCCAAAGTTATTAGAAAAAGGCTTGATGTTTCACTTTTCACTTCAAGTTCTTTTTACTTTAATACCACAAAAAAAATCGTACTCCTACACAATAACTAAAACTGAAATGCGCGCAAATTTTCTTGGAATGTCTTTTTTCTATATAAGCTAACATTACGTATCTTGACTGTATTAATAAAACTAGCTGTTGCGTAGGCAACAAAATACACTTGAACTTGGCGAAAACTGTACGGCTTTTGCCATGTTTAAGTGAATTTGGTGGATTTTCATCATCATCATTACAGCCATTGGAAGTCCACTGCAGGACATAGGCCTCTCCAAGAAATGGGGAATTTTGCCCATAATTTGCTTTGAATTGCCGAGCTGGGCAGACTTGATAGCAATCTGTGCGGGAATGCTGCTGCCCATTTCCATCCTGTTGCTTTTTTGATCTTAGCTCGTAATATCACATGGATATCATTAGCACATTGCAATCCTTTTAAAGATATTTTGTCATATTACGGAGTAATTTCACTGCCTGTTCTGTCTTTAAAACGGAAGGGCAATGTAAACACTGCTTTTGGCGGTAGAAATTGGTGAGTGGTGAGGTTCTGTCGAATTTGAATTTACCACCTCATTCTTAAGATCTGTTTAGTAGATGTCAACAAACCTACAGACAGACAAACAAACTTTCGCATATACTCTATTTTATATGCATTTAACTTTCAGATTATATCTGTAAATAAATATTGAATGTTTGTATAAAAACATCGGCGAAAATTTAGTAATTCATTAAAGAGATTACTTGGGTGTACTTAATTAAGTGAAGTCTAAGTATCGACTTTGGAGGATAGAAAAACAAGTTTCAGATATATCAGATTAGTAAGGTCACCTTGCTAACTTAGGATAGACATTAATAATAATGTACATATATTGTGCGACAGTTGTAGAGGTCATTACGAAATACGAGTGCCAAATAAGACACCACTGGAAAGCAAATTAGTTGTGAGTCAATACTAATATTAGATTATATATTTGATTACAAAGATACACTCAATTTTGACGAACGAATGTTGTAGTGATCTTTGGCGCCAAGAGTCGAGGGTTCGATCGACACTTAGTTACATGATGAGCATTTGTGTTTGTTCTGTATCTGGGTCTTGGGATAAACCTTTTACTAAGGTCACCTGTATTGAAATCTCAGTGTTACCTACTAATACCGCCAAAGTACACTCCTAGTGTTTGCATTGCTGTGGTCCGGTTTATAGGGTGAGACAGGCAGTGATATTACTGGTTAAATGTGACACTGTATCTTCAGTTGTGATGGCTCTAGCGTCTATAGGCTGCGGTCACGTTTACCATCAATCTGACCTTACAATACATAAAAAAATAGGTATGGGGTGGGTGTTAAGTATGTAAACGGTTTGATCGACTTATCTCGGAGTCCTGAAAGCATGAGATGTTGTGAAAATGTATTATCATTAGATATTATTTATCATAAAGAGGAAAGATTTCATTTATAGCGATTTAACTTAAAAAGTGCTTGACCACTTCAAAAAAACATATTCACATTTAGGAAGTTGCATCTTCATCAAGAAACATAGGCTATATTATTAAAAAAAATTATGTTCTTACTCAAAAAGAAATATATTATCCGCGAGTGACTATATTTTTATCCAAATTTTCTTGGAAAGGGGGGCTATGCGGCTCTCCTGTACTGTGCTGAATAATGAACTAAATTACTAATTTAACGAATGAACTAAAATATACAAGTTATTAAAACA
Organism: Heortia vitessoides; assembly: GCA_020976665.1. Classification (NCBI taxonomy): domain Eukaryota; kingdom Metazoa; phylum Arthropoda; class Insecta; order Lepidoptera; family Crambidae; genus Heortia; species Heortia vitessoides. Next base: position 7,333,866 of record JACJUM010002842.1, read on the forward strand.
TCTGTAAAAATATATCAATGTCCATTGCCAAAAATATTGTGAAAGGATTCTTTATCGGCCGTTTACAATCGAAACCGGCCCCACCTGAATCTTGGGAGGTCTATATTGGCCTATTGGCCAAAACTGCCACGAAGGGTAGGCGTACTGGCTATCCCAGATTATGGCATTTGCACACTGTTCTGGTTGGATATACCGCCGCCTGACGATTGCGGTACTGAAGGTACTGATTTCTTTGTTATAACATATCAATACATTTCTAATGTCCACTGCTACCAAACAGCTAAACATTGACATACTCTATATAGGAGGGATTTTCGCCACCTCTTTATAAATATATATTTCTGGCGATTCCGGTACCGGTACCTTTTGCGACTTCTGATACATAGATAGTTCCTACTCGTATTGGAAAACGACAGCCTGATTTTTATAATATCTGACATCTTTTAAACGCAGGGTGACTGTAAGCTCCTCATGGATTTAGTAATTTTATCATCATTATCATATCATAGCAGCCGAAGAACGTCTACAGCTAGACATATGACTTAAAAAAGGGGAAATTTTGAAATGTTCAGGCAGAAGAAGTGCATCAGAATTCCAGTAAAAATAGATTATACATATATGTATAACCTATATATATGTATATATTATACTAACTTTATGTAGATCATACTACAAAATAATAATTATACTGACACTTCACTGCATGTATATTTACGATTTATGTTTATTTACCTATAAAAATAAAATGTATTTATTAAATAAGATAAAAAATACACATAGAAATAATACGCGCAATAAAAATCAATAATTTCTTCCACCCTCAAGAATAAAAACGCCAAATACAAGCCTGCTATATGGCAACATAAATATTTAATAAACTACCCCAGGGAAAAATAAATAATATAAAAAATATTTAATATAAAACTAATTTTATTCAGTTAAGGAATACATAGTTTATAAGTAAACTTATAAAATGTAATTAATTAAAAAATATATGTATTATAATTTTAGTTTGTTACTTGTAATATTTATTGTATATTATGATTGGATTTTAATTTATTAAAAGTATAAAAAAATATATGAGCAGAGTCCTGTATGTTTTATTTGCAATGCCTGGAAATGGCATCATAATTATTGTGAGACCTAATGTATATGCACTTAGCAAAACATATTTGAATTTGATCGTAGCTTCGCAAGAGGGATTTCGGATTTCACTGCAGCACACCTCCGCCTTGGTTTATTTGAGTTTCTCTGTTTTGAAAGGACATAGCTCAGTCGCCCGTTGCAACACCTGGTACGGGGTGAGGTACTATTCTACTCTAACGGTATCTCACAAAACAAAAAAATTCATGCATGTAGCAAAGAATCTATTCGAAATAGAATACATTTGCTGAAAACTGAACAAGAAAGAACGAATATCTAATTACGTGTATATCTTCTCTCGTTTTGTATTTCAGTACATCCAACTCCTAATCAGAGCCCTTCTTTACTGAAAGGTTCATCTAATTAAGATAATCTTTATGACTTATTTATTGCCCTTAAAGTTGCCCCGCCTGGAAAATGGCTTCTGACTCCATAATGCCTTAATAATTATGACATTATCAGCTTGATGTAAGGGCAAATTTAATTATGTAAGCACTCGATTTTAGTGATAAGGTTACCCTTCCTGGCTTGCTTAAGAGCGTTTTGATTTAATCACGCTTTTGGGTGAACGAGACCGATGTAGTTGCGTCTTGCTTGATGACGTCAGTACAGTGAGAGTGATTCGAGATTGATTTTCACTCTAAATGGCCTGTAAATTTTTCGAGCTTAACTTCGCGACGGGAATTCTGCTGCCTATCAACGCCTTGTTGCATTTTAGCTACACTATTTCGAATGGATATACAGCCATATGTCGGTGTCGGTACTTCAACCGCCTTTTACGACACCTGGTACAGTAAGAGGTACTATTCTACTATACCGGCACCTCACGGACTAGGATAGGATCTGCTTCCTTATATTATAATCATGAAAGTTTGTAAGTGTAGATGTATGGATGTATGTTTGTAGCTCTTTGCTGACGGAACAACAATACAAATCTCATATAGAGGTTATTGATAGCCTGAAATACAAAGCCACGTTTTATACCGAAACATGTTTATAAATGTGTACATAATGTCTAGGCGAGAAGTAGCCTTTACATACTGATTGGGTCATCTGCACATCTAAGTTTGTAATAAGTGAACAAAAACTTAAGACTGATCTGCAAGTTACTTAGCTGCATCACTGCGCACTAGTTCGTTGCTAAAATTGCTTACATTAATTAATAACATTTATAAAACTTGCCATTAATTAAGTATTTTTTTCAATCGAATAAGTTGCTTTTTAATTTATACATTTGTACATACATACATCACGTTTGTGACCCATCGGCATACCTCTCTTGCTTACCTTAATCGCATTAGTCCATTTATACACGTTCGTTTATTATTGGTACTTCTCACCTGGCCCTTCTTTAAAACATCTTCTACCAGGTTAATATATGTTCGCCTCGTTCGTTATTACATATTATTTAATATTATTCAATTTGTTAATCGATAAATATATTATTTACTATTTTGGTTAAATAATTTTTAAAATCTATTAAGTATTTTCCGAGTTTAGACGTTACGAACTTATGAGAATATAAATCTGGTTTAGATTATTTTTTTTAAGTATAATACAGCCTTCGATACTCAAAGAAAAAGCTTTCTGTTGGTAAAATACAATTTATTAATGTATTTGGTGTATTTTTAATTATATCTTATTAACCGTGAGGTACTGGCAGAGTAGAATAGTACCCCTCTCTCCAGCAGGTGTCGCAAGAGGCGACTAAGGAATAAGAACAGACAGATTACGATTAATCCAATTGAAGCTCAAATGCACAGGGCGGGGATAGGCAGCAGCATCTCCGTTGCAAAAGTTGCGCTCTACTATTGCCAAAACACTTGCCCAGCGCGGCAATTTTGGGCCAAATTCTTCCTTTCATGGGGAGGCTTTCTGTATTTACCAGTGGACTTCCAATAGCTTTTGTTTGTATAATAATAATGACAATTAAACAAAATAAACGGCGAATACTAGCATAAAGGCAATGAGTATACTACGAAATTCGATAAATACCGATCCACTTGGACCGGCATTTATTTTCTTCCGCGAAAACAAATGCAAACCGTACATTCGTATTTTTCCGTGTTTTTCATTACGCAGAAAGCCCGCGAAATTATTTCCCAGCCAATACAATGGCGGCCATTGTAAAATGTGAAGTGCACAAAAAGCGTAATCAATCAAAAAGAAAAAAATCACCCAACCATTGTGGCCAACAGCCTCTTTCAGCCGTTCCGGCTAATCGGTTTTGACGTGAAATTATAGATTTTCAGTTGCTTGAGAAAAATTGACTAAGACATTACCGTTAATTCGACAAATTAAAAAAAACTGCCAGATATGATATCAGCCATTGGATGCCCCCAGGCCTCCCCAAGAAATAATTAAAGTTGCATATAATTATCGAACTGGGGAAGCATGATGGCAAGCACCAATCGTAGCTTCGCGATGGGGATGCTGCTGCCTATTTCCGCCCTGTACATTTTGGCTACACTTTTTCAGATGGACATCCTGCTATTTCTCTGTTTCGGTACGTCTGGAATAAAATGACGCTCCAATACACTCCACAGCTATACAATGTGCTTTATTAGTTAGTAAAACCTAAAACATGTTATTCTGTCCATTTATATTAGTATTTTGTTTTTTTTCTATATTAGCTGAGTCTAATATACAACTATATAGTACATACATTATTATAATTAAACATATTCAAACTACGGTTGTAACGCCATCTGTGATTACCGGTACGCACTACTTTCCTTTTAGAAATGTGGAAGTATTCCTCTTCTTAAAAAAATAGATCCAGACTTTGAAGCTAAAGGCATGTATATAATCATATATCTGTCAGAAATCTCGGGACGAATGTTTGCGGAATGAGAGCTAACTTCACTTATATTTTGTAAGCAACAGTAAGTTTTGCAAAGTGACTGTAAACCATTCCCTCTCGGCTAAGTGGTAAGATCAATAATATAGATTAGGCACCCGCAAACTAAACAGTGCGAGGGGACAATGGATACGTAACCAGAAGCACTTCGCCATGTTGTTTTATCACTGTACACTGGCGAGCATGGAAATCGATCACTGTTTATTCCTTTTTCTTTGTTTCATTTTACTGTAATATATATTGCACTAGATTAGAACTGCAACAACACAAGACTATAATTGTATATGGACCTGTAACGTAAATTATCATATTAGGGTCCATGATTCGTATTGATCTAATGGTGCGAATGGTAGTGACCCTATATTGTTCGTCGAGGGGGTTCGATGCCCACCCAGCACAAAAATTTATATGATTAATATTTGTATTTGTTCTTCGTCTGGGTGTAAAAGTAAGTGATAATAAATAATAATATTTCAGTTATATACATATTTGTGATTCCTCATTTGCCTGATGTCAATGATGCAAGTGCTCTGAGCGACTTATCTCGTAGTCATATCAATATACGAGATGTTGAATTACTTGTTGTTACTTTTTAGAACATGTTGTCATTTGTCGATATATCGGTAAAATTTGCGAATATGTTTATACATAGATATAAATTTGCGAAGTTCTAGAATAATGGAGAATGTATAAATTTAAGTTGATATATTTTGATCTACGATTGAGTTCTTAACATTTCTGTTGAGACCGCCGTGTAGCGTATTTTTTTAATTGTTTTATTAGACCAGATCCACAAACAAGCACACAGTCCGCGTGATAGTAAACGTTACTGCAGCCTATAGACGCTCGTAATATCACAAAGAGATCACGAACACATTGCCAACAAAGATATTATGCTACAATACCCAATGAATTTACTACCTCTCTCACTTATCAGACCGGATCATAGCAATGCGAACACTGCTATTTGTCGGTATGCGTATGCGGCATTCAGCGCGATCCTGGGGCTTAAGTACATTTTTTCTCTTTTTTTCATTGGTGGATGTCCAACGCGATGGCGAGTACTCTTTGGTATGTTATTAATTTACCTTTTTAAGGTATTATGATAAAATGATTTCGAAATTGACATCTGTTAAAACATATTATATAATACATATTATATTGTATAACCTTTATTTTCAGTGTAATTGTATTTTTACAAGATACATACTATAATTATGCAATGAATATAATGCAATGACGGTCAAAGTCTGCGCACAAAACGATCAGAACCCAACTTCATTCAACTCTTCTTAAACTTTACTACTGAAGTTAGGAGCTACAGTAAAGCTCTAAAATTCCAATGAAAGAAACGGTAGAACTCAATATTGGAGCGTCAAATATACTTTAACCTTGGAATTCGAAGTATATATGACGCTCGTACATAACTGCCCTAACCCAACACCACAAGTTTCCCGCTATATCGTTGACCTTACAAATTCATGACGCTCGTAAAAGTCGTGGCCCAAAATTTAATAAGCACCAGAGTCGTAAGTGCGCGTGAAGTTTGGAGATAAAGGGACGCGTTCCAAACACTTGATGCTGTATAGTTTTATGAGAGTAGGTACGTTATGGCGAACTGGTCATTTTTTATAACGAGTGGATAACTTTGTTTTTGTTTGTGATAATATAATACCGCTTAAGTCGCTTATATAAAAAAGGTCGCAAATCGAATAAAACTATGTTTAGGGGTATTGGTAAAGTAGAATAATGTACCAGTGCCAGGTGTCCTAAGAAGTTAAAGTTCCAAAATCACCAGATGGTATGTCCATCCCAAAATAGCGTATCACGAATCCAACAGGGGGGGGGGGGGACAGCATTCCCGTCGTGAAGCTACGCTCTGCGTTTGCATGTTTGAATTTCATTCGAATACCTTTAAAAACAGCTAATTTTGACACTAAATTTGCACCCCTGTTTTACCCATCTACGAAGTAAGTTTTCAAAAATCCTTTCTCTCTTTCGCAAAATTTCGAGTTTCTGACCCATTCAGCCATTCAGACAGCCAGTCGATAACATAAAAAAATTAAACTTTAATACACAATAAAAATTATAATACAATTGGCAGAGTAGATGGCATCCGCATAATCAACGATAGGTAAAAGAAAAGATTGTGCTTAGGAAATTCTGGTAGTGAAAGGCAGAAAGTTGCGAAGCATTCTTAAAGATTCTCAAAAGCATAAAGCTTGAGACTCATTCCCATCATTTGTGTACTCCAAGAGCAATCACTGTCAAAGTGTAAGTCTAAATTCTTTACTATGCTTTTAATAGCACTGTAAATAACTGTACTGTACCATTATTGATATTTGAGTGCAAACTCGAGCTGTTCAATACATAAATTCATTTATGGTTAGGTTAACCTGAAGTCTAAAACTTCTGCTCCAATCTGTATACGCTGTACAAGCTTTGACGATTTCAGTGAGTGGTGCTTCAAAATATATCTCCAAATCATCTACATAAAGGTGGTATTTGAGATATAGTTTATAAATATGGCAAACATTAAAGGAGATAAAACGCCATCCTGTTGTACGTCAGTAAAAGCATAATACTAGGACGACAGTGCGCCCTTGATGCAAATGCGTTGATAGCGCCCAGACTATGAAACTAGTTAATAACCGATGAAGATATGTTCAAAGAGCAAAGCACGCCAAGTAAAATATCAAAATCCACTGCATTTAAAGCATAACTGAAATCAAGCAGTGCTAATACCGAAGTCTATGCTGGACTGGATTAAGAAGATTATTTTTAGGAATGGATCAATTCGGTCGTGAATTAGGCTTTCAAAGACTCTGAATAAATACTAGATGAAAATGAGATAATAAGGAAGGATATGACATTTCTTGGGTAACGAGATAGGGCAACTTCTTCAAGCAGATGGAAAAACACTACTGGACGTGAAAAAGTTGAAGATATGACAAATAATAGGGAGGATTCCATCGAGGAAGGGAAGGATCATATTATAACTGATACAATCACTTCCAACAGCATTGGAAGCTATTGATACTATACCTTTCTTAACATCACATGAAGTAAATTGACTAACGGAAAATGAAAAACCAGCGGAAGGCGAGTCGATGAAAATTAATTCAATGAGTGTGTTTTAGTTTCCATGTCATCATGGGAAAAAGAAGTAAAATGCTGATTGAATTCCTCAATATTGAAATTACTTGGCACAATATCTTGATAAGATTTTCCGACTCCCTAGGACCTGAGAAATTTCCACACTTTTGCTGGTTCACCATTCTGCACAGAACTGTGGATAAAATTGGCGTTGTGCGTGTTGCAGTGATAATACTTATTAGCAAATATTTCTGTTGATTAGATAAATCGGTCAGTTCTTGTATTTAGATTTAGTAGTAACTTTTTCTTTAAACAACGTTCTTATATTGTCATTCAACCATGGTGCTGGTAAATGCTTGACTCAGACAAAAAGAACAGTTTAACAATGCTGGCAGGTAGAATAATTTTACCTGCTCATCAATTGACTGATAGTTAAATAATAAATCCCAACCCATTCGTGAAGCGTATTCAGGTCAGCTCTTGAGATCCATGCTAAAAAAATTGCGTCGCAGAAGAGTTTTGACTCTAGTTTTTGGTGGGTAAACTTTGTAGTAAACAAATTTGAAATCATACTTAGCAACATAATTAAGGGAAAACGAGCACAAGATCGAAAAGCGAAGGAATTGAATTGGCGAAGTGATGAGTGGTTGATAGACAAGTTACAATTAAGAAAAGAAGTACGAGAGAAATGTTTTATGAAGGCATAAGTTGAAGTCCATATTAGTGAATAATTGTAAGAGGGGATAAGCTTCTCTAGGACAGATTCGAGATTCGAGAAGTAATTAATATGTAGGGCTGGGCAATAATATATTTCCAGTAAGACTTAGGTATGCTGTTGTTCAGTCTCAACAAAAAGATGCTCACAAGCGTCAGTTAGGCCGCTGCCCACGAAGCGTTCGTTTCGAATGATATTGAAAATTTAGAAGACAGTAAGAAGAGTAGGGGAGACATGGTTATAACCAGGATATTGATATGAGAATAGCATGAATATGCTTACAGTCAAACGAAGCCAACGGATCAGAAAAATAATCTGGAATACTTTGGAATCACATAGAAATTATGAGGAACAACAGATCGTCACGCTCACACATAAAATCCTTTAGCGAAGGTTCTTTTACAAAGCTGTCACTATTTCTTCATGCGGATAAAAACTTTCAGTATCACTATCATCTAAATCTAATCGTGGAATAGACATAATAACTTAATATTTATACCTGTAAAATTTGCCTTTTTTTTCTATTCCCTTTTCCACAACAGTATTTGTTTAAAAAACAACAAATATTTTGACGCATTGCAAAAGTTTATTGTTGGCATTCGTTAGTTCCATTGTTATACTATCACAAAAACAACTCAATTGCTCTGTGAAGCGCAGTAACGAACGTGCTGTTGGAAACCTTTAGTCCATCTACTTTCACATGTTAACTACTATCGGTAGATCTCATGCTATATAGTCTTCTACATTGGTACATCACTCCTACCTCTTTCTACCACCAAACGGTTTGAATGCTTAGAAAGGTAGTGCAATTACTGGGTAATAAAATATCAAGTTTCATTTTACATGAGGATATTGTTTAACATCAAATTATATGATCACTAGCTGTGCCCGCGACTTCGTCCGCGTGGAATAGTTTTTTGGGTACCATACCTATTTACTTCAAATTATATAAACTTTGAATGTCACGTTTATTTATATCGAATCAATAGCCTGAAAAATAAGTTTTAAGTTTCTAGCTCTAAAAATAGCGATCCATGCAAACAACTTTTCATCCCCCCTTGCAACCCCTTACAACCCTTATTTCGAGTTCAAAAATAGCCTATGTCCTTTCTTAAGGTCTAAAGATTGTCTATGCCAGATTTCATCAAAATCGGTTGAGAGGTTTAACCGGGAAAGCGTAACAGACAGACAGACAGACAGACAGACAGACAGACAGAGTTACTTTCGCATTTATAATATCACTCATCATTAAAAATTTTCTAAAAAAATTATATAGATTTCTTTCCGTACGGTACCGGTAGAGTAGAATAGTACCTTAAGTTTTTAATACCAGGTGTCGAAAAAGGCAACGAAGGTTGCAGCACCGATACATAGCGGTATATCCATCCGAAACAATGCAGCTCAAATGCACAGGGCGGGGATGAACAGCAGCATCCCCGTAGTGTAAACTGCGCTGTGCGATTACCAACACGTTTGCCCAGCGCGGCAATAATGGGCAAAATTCCCTCATTCTTGGGAAGGCCTATGTCCAGTGGACTTTAAATGGCTGATATGCTGATGATGATGACTTGCTTTCTACCCGCGACCTTGTTTACGAGGACTTGTCAGATGTCTGAGGAACTCTTGTCATTCCCAGGAGAATCTCTAACAGTGCAAAAAGTCGTGTCGACTCGATATAGGAAAACAAAAAGCCAGATGTATCCCGCGGGAACATTTTATAGGTTTATAACCGCATGATTTACAATCCTGGCATGAGGGTCTCAGCAGTTGCATGTTACATAATGCATTTGGTCTACATGTTCTCCAAAAAAATATATAACTAGATACTTATTAGAAACAGGTCACGAGGTTGGCGGTGCACTAGCGAAATCTATGTTGTGGCACGAGTATCTAAAAGTTAACCGGCTAATAACGAGGTAGACTGTCAAATAGAGGAGTCCGTATAAACTTGAAGGCAATTAAATTTCATGGTTGAAAAATACCGCAATGCATCCACTCATTTATTTATTTATTGTCTAAACATGTAAAATATATATTATATACTATATGGTAGAACATAATTTTGCATTAACACTAATTATTTATTTATTTGGTGTCATCAACAGTTTTTCTCGTAGGTTCCTTTCTGGTGGCTCGTGTAATGAACCTGCAGTAAGCAGCTTAGTTTAAAGTACGGTTAATTTATATATATCAGAAGACGGTCATATTCTCATAGGGTCATCAAGATTATCAGAAGGTATCATAAATGTAAGGAAATTTAGCACTGCCCATTATGGAATTTAACTAACCTTGTGGGTATTATATGCTGTCAACATTTACAGACAGACGGAATTTGTACTATTAGAGGCAATATCATTCAAAGGAATCCAAGTGAGGTTGGCAATAAACTTGCCATTGCACGAATAGCAAGACGGTGTTTGATTTTTTTTATTTATGTATTTGTTCAAAAAAGCAAACTTCACGTCAGATCACAAAACATAATTAGCACCTTCATGGACGGAAATTCGAATATTCACATTTAAAATTTAAATATTGAATTCGTTGAATTTGTAATTATATACGTCAAATATTCTGACATTATATCTGTCACTTTTAAGAACGATAGCCTTCGACATAGAATGTAAAATCAAGATAAACAGCATTCGAAAGCCGTTGAAAAGAGGTCTTATTATAAAATAGTTCGTTCATAACGGAAATTGAATCTAAAATGATATTTCATTACACTTTAAGATTTTTTACATAAATAAATAAATAAAGTCGAACGACCTCACTTGACTTCAAGATAAGCACTTCAGTGCGGATATCAGACAACAGAGGAATTACAAATCTCTTACTTTGTATTTTATATATACACATACTATATATATATATATATATAATTCACCATCATCATCAATATATCAGCCATAAGACGCCCACTGCTGGACATAAAGGCCTATGCCAAGTCAAGTAATCTCCAATAGGACCGTTTTGAGTCAGATCGTCGGTCCATCTTGCTAGCGGATGTCCTAAGTTGCGCTTGCCGGTACGTGGTCTCTATTACAGAATCCTACGACTCCATCGGCCATCGGTTCTGCATACTAAATACCCTGCCTACTGGCACTTCAACTTACTATATATATATACAATTGTTATGCAAGTAAAGCGCGGTGATGATCCCAGAGCGTAGCATTGTTCCTGATTCGTGACGTTCCCTGTTGGTTTCAGATCCTCGGCTTCCTTTTAGAGGGCCACATTTTGGGATTAACTATCTTAACGTTTTCCCTTAAAATCTTAAGACCTTGCTTATGCTCTATATTTCATACACATACATATTCATCACGCTTGTGCCCCATTTGGGGGTAAGCAAAGAATGTGGATCCTCAATAGCTACGATATTGGCATATCTCTCTCACTTTCTTTATTTGCATAAGTCATGCATGTTTTGACTTGGCAAATATTGATCTTAAAATATTCTTGATTCGTTGAAGGTTTTTATGTATCTAATTGGTGTGAAACAAATCGAAAGTATAGGAAAATACTAAAAACGATATTTTTACATGAGTTCGAACCTCATAAAAAGGATTATTTGCATTGTAAGCCCACTCTCATCTATTTCTACCACCAAAAAGCAGTGTACACATTATATAATATATGCAAATCAGAAGGACAAAATTACCTGCCAAAGCGACTTTTTCCAGGAGTAGACTTTTTATGGCTTAAATGATGATGATGTTGGAGGTCCTGACCTAGATTAATTTCCTGGTAGCGCTGAAGTTCGCTGATCCGCAAAAATCAGCATTAATCTTTATCCTATCCTATAAACCATACAATATTCAATTGTGGACATAAAGCACCATCGGGTAATGTTGCCCATGAATTTCACGCTAATCAGATATGGTGGCAATCATAGAGAGGCTTCGCGACGGAAATGCTGCAGCCCATTACCGCCCTGTTGCATAAGGCTACGTTTTATGGGTGGTCATACCGCCATCAACGCCATAGCCTTGAGGTACCAACTGTACCATGTGCCATAAGAGGCGACTAAGGTAAAGAAGAAACCAGAACCGACAGATGGCGGTATCCAAAATAGTGTAGCTTAAATGAACAGGGTGTGGATGGGAAGCAGCATCCGTGTCGTGAAGCTGCACTCTGCGATTGCCAACACACATGCCCATCGTGGCAATTATGGGCAATATTCCCCTTCTTTGGGGAGGCTTTGGTCCAGCATTGGACTTCTGATAGCTGATAATACCAACATCTGTCAGTTCCGGTACCTCATAGGACACACCATAGTAGTCTTATTGGAAATCAATGTTTTCCTTTTTATTTACGGTACCCTGAGCAGACGCCATCAACTCGATTTTAGGGTCAGTTAAAATACGCGGACAAGTGAATGTTTAGGATTATATCCTTTCTAAATGACTTAGTTATTGCCTATTTTGCTAACGCGTCGATGGTCTCTATAGTAAGCCGCTATTGAGTGTCTCCTGCATACAAATGGCAGCTGTGACCCTTTTACAATGCTATTATCAGTGCCTCGAACTCATGTGGAAAGAATACTGTATTGTTTGCTATTCAATAAGCTACCTAACACCATAAAAGAGTGTGAAGACGAAAATATATTTAAAATAAAGCTAAAATTTAATTGACAGTCCAGCAACGGCTAAATGTATATTAATTATTCAGACTATGATTATATTTCATTGTAAATGAAATGTTATTTCGTATGAGAATAAAGATCTTTAAACATTAACAAGAGGTTTTCTTGGTCAGTGACCTGAATCGGGTCGTGCATGACGCCGCTTCGGCAAGTGTAAGTTTTGCATGCGAAATTTAAGATCAACGTTGAATTATTCAGTATTTTGTTTGGTGTTTACAATAAGTAAATAAGAGAACAAACTAAGACTAATTCCTTACGATTTTTACATTTATTGTTATTTCATTTAATGTGACGAATAACTTTGAAGAATGTTTTGTTGATGATTTATTTTTAGTGTATATTGTACATAAACTTGTATCTTGCGCTATTTTCATAATTCGAGTTTTGCCGTGGTGTACCAGCAGAGTAGAAATGTAAAAGGCGATTGAGGTACCAGAACCTACAAATGGCGGTATATCCACCTGTAAAAGTTGCTACTTCTGCAATAATTTGATAGCTTAATATGTTGTCCTAATTTGATATTTTTATTTGTTCTAGGTGATTAAAAGGAGAAAGCTGCTTTCTATATTCCCCTTTACAACTAAAAGGTAACATCTGATTAAAGTTACTTTTTAACGGCTAAAAAAAAAGTTCATGTATTCATTTTCATATAGCTTATTTTGGCTACCTTTCGGTAACCATTTTAAGAGTGTTCCAGTTACAAGGTTGGCAACCCTAGTCGTACAGATATTTTCGTTATCATCAAGTCAATCGTGCTGAAATCGGGGAAATTTTCACGCATAATTGCTGCGCTGGTCAGTAATTCTGTGTGTTGCTCTCTCCTGATTCTAAAGAAATGGGATAGAGGTGTAGACGGGAATAGATGATTATATAATTAATGGAAAGAGAGTTACGATTACAAAGAAATTTATAAATTATAAATCTGTAAAATAAAACGGTACCTTCTATGCCAGTTATTGGAAAACTCGACTGAGGTACCGTAACCGAAGCCTACGCTGCTACGCATGGATACATATCCATGCGAAACAGCGTAGCTCTATATGAGATAGACTTCATACAAAAGGTCGCCTGCATTGGTACTCTCACATATTTCTATCACCAAACAGCAGTATTCGCATTTCTGTGTTCAGGTTTGAAGAGTGAGAGAGGCAGCGAATTTACTGGGTTATGTCGCGTAATATCCTCAAGTCACAAGGTTGACTACGCATAAGTGATATCCTTGTGATATTACAAGCGTCTATAGGCTGCAGTGACGCTTACTATCAAGCGAATTGTATGCTTGTTTGTCGAGCTCAACTAATAAAAATAGGTTAAATACAGAAATGCAGTTTTCTAGCCGCAATGCTGTGCCTTGCGTTTACCAGCCAGTAGACTACTCAATGATATATTAAGACACTCGTGGTGTCCGATTTTCTCAACCAGCAGTGTACATCCCACGCACAAACAACGTTATATCGATGTCCAGGAGTTTTCCCGTTTTCACGTCTACATACAAAAGTTATCTTTTTCCCTCACTTGACTAAACTTAGTGACACTTCTAGTTTCCTTGGCATTTCTCCCATAATGAGTTGAGGACTTTTCGGTACATTTTGGCTAACTTTCTTTTTTTTCTCTGGCGGAACTTTTGAATGTTCTAAAGATGTACTTTGATAGTATCTTGCTTCAAGTTCTGGGGTTATTGCAATGGGAAGGTCTTTGTTTAGTGGTGGATTATTTTGGAATCGGTCACTTGCGAAGAGAACTTTACTATAAAGGTTCTGTTTAATTTATTTTATCAATTTTTTTGGTGTAATTTTATGATATTACCAATATTAGTATTGGTAAGTCAGAACGAACAATTATTATTTATTAAAGCTGAACATTACATTCCTAGACTCGATATCAATTTATTAGATTATAGCAACCTCTGCTGGACACACAAAAGAGGGAATTTTGCCCATAATTGCCGCGCTGGGCAATCGTTGGCAATAGCAAAGCGTAGCTTCGCGACGGGAAAGCTGCTGCCAATCAACACAACCCTGTACGTTTAAGCTGTTACGAATGGATATACCGCCATCTTGCCACTTATGACACCAACAGGGGGAGGTACTATTCTACTTTGCTGGTACAACACGGCACCGAATTATTATCGATCCGATATATATTAGGTATTTTTTCTTTCAGTTTGATTTAATTAAATTTTATTGAATATTATAATTTGTGTTGCAAAATATTCTAAATTATTTGGTGGAGTTAAGAAGTTAGATTGTAAACTAAAAATATACAAAAATGTTATGATATACTTCGCTGATAATTATGGGTACCTTCAATTTATACGCTACAATAATAAACAAAATAAATACAATGATATTTATAATAATAATAAGTATTTAACAAAATTATTAACCGGTTAGATTTTAGATGGCTGTAAACTCTGAATTAACCCCAAAATAAGCTGAAATCAACAAGTTTACATTTTGAACGTGAAATATAATTATTATGCCATCATACTAAGGACGCAAAAGGAATTTAAAAAACTTCACACTCCCTTAAAAATCTGCATAAAAGTTAATGCACTCATACAAAGGATGTCAATTTTATAAAATTGTAACAAAAATTTTTCAGTCGTAGCTATTCTTTTATATTACTATTCAACATGGTCCTGTTTCACTTAATTTAACGAATACGTGATACCTTAGATTTTTTTTTATTTATGGTCGCGATTTTTGATTTATTTATTTTTATTATTTACGGCTTTAAAAGACGGTTAACTCTTTAAATTTTTTGTTTGACGTTAGGTTTAACGTTCTTATAGAGTAGACATATATTTTAAGACAATTCCTATAATAGAAATGTAGTCCATAGGTCCAAAACAAAAATTAGACGTTGGGTAAATATAATGTTAAAATTTATAATCATATCAGTCGTCCGCTGCAGGAAATAAACCTCCCCAAAAAGGGGGTTTTTGCCCAAATTGCCGCGCTGGGCAAATTTAGCGAAGATTATTCTTTTGATTTATATGCAAACATAATATACGTTTCTTCTTTTCGTATATGATGTATGGTTTTTGCAATAATTCTAAACAGATCCTCTTTCCTGCCAAAACCAATCTTAAGGTCAGTGATTATGATGACCTTAAGACATTTAATTCATAGGTTTCTTTTTTTTTAGACCACGTCGACAAACAAGCATACAATAATCTGCGTTATAGTAATAATCTGCAGTCTATAGATGCGCGTAATATCACAAGGATATTACGCGCGTACATAATTTTGTAACTTGAAGATATTATGCCACATTACCTAGTAAATTGACTGCCTCTTTCTATACAAATGTGCCTGGGGTAGAAACTAATTGAAACATATATAGTTTGATTATGATTTTAAATGTGATATACTTCGTTGGTAACGAGCTGTTTGTAGGGAAATGATAGGTCTATTTACATAAAGGAGGAGTTTAGTAATACAAACGAAGTTACACAGCCCAGTATATTAGTAAGTTGAAGTAGCAGTTGGCAGGGTACTTAGCTCGCGGTACCGTCGGCCAATGGAGTCGATATGATGATACTGATCATGCCCCCGCTGGGTCATCAAAGTTATAATAGAGATAGACATTCGGTACCTTCGCTCGGTACAAATCGGTTCTGATACCTTGGTCACCTTTTACGACATCTGGTGCAGTGGGAGGTACTATTCTGCTCTGCCGGTACTTAACGGCTTCTGCCAATACCTCAGGAGATTTTTGGTGACCTAAAATCAAAGAGTATTGTATATTATATAATATTCACAACAATATTTCATGTATTGGCCTGACTCCGAGGTAAGTCACAGTCAGGGGGATGATCAATATCATCATCATCATATCAGCCATAAGACGCTTACTGCTGGACATAGGCCTGCCAAAGTAATCTCCAATAGGACCGGTTGTATGCGGCCTGTGTCCAGCGGGATCCTGCGGTTTTAGTCAAATCGTCTGCTCATCTTGCGGATTGACGCCCTACACTGCGCTTGCCGATACGTGGTCTCCATTTCAGAACCTTACGACATCGGTTCTGCGTACCATAAGCCCTGCCCACTGCTACTTCAATTTACTAATCTGCCAGGCATTGTTGCAAATATAAAACGTACATATATTTTTAATACCCAGACACAGAACAAACATAAATATCATCATATAAATGTTTATCCCGGTTGGGAGTCAAACCCCACCCACAAAACCCACAAGATAGGATCATTACCATCTGCGCCAACTGGCCGTAAATTTGTTGAATATTATATTAACAACGCAGATTAACGGATAGGTGGCAACCCTATTTGATTTTATAAAAGGATTTCTTTATGCATATACAACATCGCCGTAATGTATTATTTATGAAACAACAAGATTAAAAAAGGGAAAATACCCCGGATTATGGACCTTCAACATAGGGTTGGTGATTTTGTGTGAGATTATGTGTAATGGAGAAAAAGTGTGCGATGGAATTTTGTTTTAATTCGAATATGTGGTTTTGTTTATATTAATAATTCACGAGCATAATTGGGTTTTATAAGTTCGGTAATTTTATGTACAATACTTTTGTTTTGATCTTTGATTTGTTTGCTGTGGGGTACCGGTAGAGTAGAATAGTACCTCCAACTGTTTCAGGTATCGTAAGAGGACGATTGACGTACCGGAACCGACAGGTGGCGGTATATTTATCTGAAACACTAAAGCTTAAGATGGGTAGCGGCAATCCCATCGCCAAGAGACGCTATACAATTGCCACCTCGCCTGTCCAGCGCTGCAATTAAGGGAAATTTCCTCCTATATCCCCTCTGTTGGGGCCTACCCAGTCTGTCCGCTTGATGGACAGACTGGGGAGGCTCCTGGAACAGTGAACGCTTTGCGGCTGCTATGATGATAATGTAGTGACCTTTATTTATCCTGATAATCTTAAAAAAAACAAAAAAATTATTGTGTGAGCGTTACTAAATATTGTGAGAGATTAACTGTTCTTTGATAAAATCAAAAATTATTTTATGTGAGCAATAGTGTCTGTGTGTTTTTGATTTCTGGTTAAACTAATTTTATTATTGAGTTTTTAAGACGCCCATGGTAATGATCCTATTTTGTGTGCCTAGGGTTGTCAGTTTGATCTTTATCCAGGAAAAACAGGATTTTTTTTGTGTTTTTTTTTGTGTATGGCATTAAATATGTATTTAGGTATTATATATATTTGTAATTCATGTGTTATCTAATTTCCATAATGATTACACCAGCCATTGAAAGTTCACTGTTGGACGTAGGCCTCCCCAAGAAAGAGGGAATGCAGTTCGCAGCTTTCGCGACGGGGATGCTGCTGCCCATCCCCGCCCTGTGCATTTGAGCTACACGATTCGAATGGGTATACCGCCAACTGTCGGTTCTAGTACCTTAGTCGCCTCTTACGACACCTGGTTCAGGGGAAGGTGCTATTCTACTCTGCTGGTGTCTCACGGTAATTTCCATTACTTAAATTATGGAAATTACCGTTTAAAGCAATTTTTAACTCAATTAAGTTAAGGTATATAACCTCTGTAACACAGGCGATAAACCTAATATAGGGGACTCAGGGACTAGGATATCAGGGACTTAATTACAACCATGATGAATTTTTTTATGTATGTAATACATGTGTATGAGATGGTGTATGAATTATTTAAAATAAACTTGGCTCGTGAACAGTTGCACCAGGTGCCGTTACAAGGGACATTACCATGGATAGATTAAATCCAAAATAATGGGAGGTGAAAAGCCACACGCTTGATACGATGCCACGCCTTAGCTACTTGAAAATTCTATCCGAAAACCCCATAGAATGAAACCTATTGATTGTATTGGATGTAAGCAAACCTAATAAAAATATTGAGAAATGTTTGTGTGAATGTTTGAGATATACTATTCTTTATTCAAGAAGGTCCATTACAAACACTTTCGAATTCGTAAACAACATTTCTGAAGACTCTGATATCACCACGGGGTCATAAACGTCACCTAACATGTAAATTAGGCCTACTTGAACTAGTCTGCCGGCACCAGATCTTTAAGCTAAGATTAATGCAGGTTCATTATACGAGCCACCCAGAAAGGAACCTACAATTAAAACTGATAAAGGTTCCATACAAGACCGTAATATTACAAGGATATCACTAGCGCGTGATTTGAAGCTATTATGTCATATTCATTACCCAATAATTTTCCTGGCTCTCTCACCATTCAAACCGGAGCACATCTATTCAAATACTGCTGTTTGGCGGTAGAAATAGATGAGTGTGAGGTACCGTTGCGATGAGGTCTACCTCTTGATATATATCTAAGATAATCTTATCAGCCATTGAAAGTCTACTGTGTGACATAGAAGAGAGAATTTTGCCTATAATTGCTATGCTGGACAAGAGTGTTTGCAATCGCAGAGCGGAGCTACGCGATGGGTATGCTACTACCTATCCCCACCCTGTGCATTTAAGCTACACTGTTCCAGATAGATTTACCGCCCTCTGTTGGTTCTTGTATCTTAGTACAACACTACACACTAATAGTACCTATTCTTCTCTGCCGATACCACAATGCAAATTTAAGATGAATCTTTAATCATTTACCAAATGAATAAACTTAGTGTAGCTCTGTTAGTTTTTATTTTAACAAAATGTTACAGTTACATTAGTTACACGTCTATGTGTTTATAAGAAGCAAAACTGAACCGTAAATAAATCAACGGTATTAAAAGTTTATTTTTGCATAATTCTTATTCTTTCTGGAACAAACATAACCTATTTGTATTGTATTCTTTGCTTAACATTCTGCAACACATTTTATATATTTTCTGTATCCTATAATGGTTGTCTGTAATATAATATAAGTCCATTTGTTCATCTTGTTTCTATTTGTGCAATAATGTTTGATAAATAAATGAAATGAGAGCAACATTGCTAACTTGATTAGCTCGCATTCCTTTTGAGAAAATACTAGTCAGGCTAAATAAAATATTAGATGTTGATTTAGATGAAATAAATTCTCTTCTGTAAATATTTACAGCTCTCAAACAATTATAGTACCTAATATAGGTACCGGCAAGTGCCGTGAGGTACGGGCAAAGTAGAATAATACCTCCCTCTGTACCAGGTATCTAAGAAGCGACTAACGTGCCAGAATTGGAGACAGTGTAGCTCAAATGCATAGGGTGGGGATGGGCAGTAGCATCCCCGTCGACGAAACTGCGATTGCCAATACGATTGCCCAGCGCAGCAATGATAGACCAAATTCCCTCTTTCTTGGGGAGGCCTAATGTCTATATATAATTTCGGTATAATGATGATGATCCGAATTATGTGTCATATTTTAATTATTTACTCTAATTTTGAAATATCTAGAAAACTCCAGATTTCAGTTATTGTAGTCTTCATATAGGGTTACGATATTTATTCAATTTGAACATACATACATTTAAAACACACTTGTAATATTAATACACATTTCAAATGTTTACAAAAGCCCATTTACATTTTTTAATTAAGGTAATAAATATCATGCTCGTATCCAATACCGATGACTTTGATGACTCAAAAAAACAAGTGACAAGCGTACTTAAAATGCCATTTGCAGTGTTCAATAAAATAGGTATCAGTAACTATAACGGTTTATAGTTCTTTAGTTAGTTAGTTTATCAGTATTTCTTAATGATGAATGATTTTTAATATCCAGTGTCACTAGGTTCTTGTTATTTGTCTTCTCCTTCGAAGTCAAGAAGATTGGGATTCAGTTGGTATAAAACTGCATAGTTTAACATTCGAACACGGAAGCGTTTGTAATGCTCCCGTAACGGAGAGTCAAGTGGCAATGGTCTTTTTCATCACACCAGCAGAATTGGGATTCAATAAAATGCGCGGAGAGCGCTCTGCTGCGGAGATTTTATCTATGTATGAAAACATACGGTTCCTTAGAACGGATCAAGTAATTTTCTATTCAATCAAGACTTTTTGAAATAAGTTCACTAATTCTGAGTACCTTTGTTACAAACCGACAAAGCACACATTCTTTTTACATAGTTCCATTTCAGGTGGCGGTCTCTTATTTTTTCAAAAATACAACATAGCCTTTGTAACTTGGTAAAGAAATAGCTCTGTGGTGAAAAAATTAAAATAGAGCTAAACCGTTACAAACAAACAAATGTTTCGTCTCTATGTTCAAATTCAAATGAATTCGACGTTTCATACATTATGTTGGGTGACGATTTAATGTGTAATCAAAGTATATCATGCTTCGTGAAAGTGAAAAAACAAGATTATGTTTATAGTCGGGCCCGATAGTGCAGACAGTGATCCGATCTCATGTGCCGGGGGTCGTAAGTTCGTTCCCCACCCAGGACAAATATTTATATGATGATATTTGAGATTGTACTGTGTCTGGGTGGTAAAAATATGTATGTATTATATTTGTGATTCTTTTGTCTGATCTCTTGTCTGATGTCTGTAACACAAATGCTAAATCCTGACTAATTAATCAGAATTTATTTCCGACTAGCTGTGCCCGCGACTTCGTTCGCGTGGTTGTCGGAAACTCTATCGAGACTTATGAATTAATCCAGTTTCAGGATCTGATATTAGTCAGTCAGTTCCGCGATCATTCAGCATGCGTTCGTTTCAGAACTGAAGCTCGTGTGTTTCTTCACTCCACTTTTCTGATGAGTCAGCTTAACATTGAATAGGTAACCGACTATTTGGCAAGACCTTAAGGTCACCCATCAAGTCGCCTTTGTGTGCCACATATGGAGAAACTTGGCATTTGTTGATGCCTTGTGAATTTAGTTGTCGATAAGAGCTAAAACATATTCATGGCTAAATCTCAGGGGAGATATAGGTTTCAAGAAATGATGCTGTTGTTGATCTAAGAGGTAGAGACAAATGGAGGTTTCCCGTCCTGGTGGATATCTGGAATAGCGTACCTCATTTGCATCTGGTTAGTAATGAACAGCAGAATACTGCTAACATAATTGAAAATCCACTGCTAGACATAAGCTTCTCCAAGAATGGAGGTTTTTGCCCATAATTGCCGCGCTGGGCAAGCGTGCTGGCAATCGCAGAGCGCAGCTTTTTCAACGGGGATCCTGCTGACATAGAGCATGGTTGTATTCCAAGACCTTTACGACTTACGGACCATCAAGGCAATGTGATTCCTCTGGTGTATATAAGGTGTATAGTTGATAATAATAATTCACATAACATCTTATATATTGACCTGACTCCGGGATAAGTCGCCTAAAGCGCCTGTGTTACGGACATCACATAACAACGTCAATAATTTAACTCCCAGACACAGAACAAACTCAAATATTATTTGGCTTAGTCGGGAATCGGCAGTACATATACTAAAACTGGAAATTGGAATCTCTATCACTCGTTTACTTGTTTATCCTATAAAATATCCTCCTATAATATAATTATTATAGTATTTACCCCATCCTAGAATATGCTACCTATGTCACTTGCTGATAAAGTAATTTTCTATTTATTAATGACTTTTTGAATTAAGTTTACTAATTTCTGAGTTTCTTTGTTACAAACCTACAAACAACAATATCTGTTTACATAGTTCTATTTCAGGTAGTGGTCTCTTATAATTTCTAAAATTTAACATAGACTTAGATAAGATTAAAAAATTAAAACAGGTCTAGGTAGTCATTTTTGAGCTAAACCGTCACAAAAGAACAATCAAGTCATGCCTCTGTATAATATTAGTGTAAAAAACAAAAGAAGCCATGTATAAAAGCTTCGCTCAGGTATTTCCACGCCTATTTAACTCATTTTGTGTGATTTAATATTCATTTAAAGAGTGGTATTAAATTTGGGGCGTTACAATAATTATTTTTTTTAAACAGAAAATAACAAAGACGTGGTAATTACCCTTGTTAATTATAATTACAGCGCAACCATGACAATTAATTTGATTGGGTTTTTCACCTATGGGATTGGCTAGTGTAATTTAGGCGTTCATTTCGTTATTTAATTATAGGTAGAGAAAGAAAATTATGGGTGTCATTGTTTATAATTTGGTACTTATACTGGTTTAGTTCTTAATTAAATCCTTTTATGAAGGACCTGTTGGCGCAGATGGTAGTGATCCTATCTTGTGTGCCAAGTGTCATAGGTTCGATCTACGCCCATTACAAATATGATAAATATTTGTGTGATCTGTGTCTGAGTATTATACACACATATTTATGTGTACAAATATTATCAACGCCAGCCATACCAGCCATTGAAAATGCACTGCTGGACATAGGCCTCTCCAAGGAAGGAGGTTTTTGCCCGTAATTGCCGCGCTGGGCAAGCGTGTTGGCAATCGCGGAGCGCAGCTTTTCTACGCGCCGGGCGAAATTCCCCTTTTCCAGCAGTAAAATGCCAATAGCTGTAATGAAGATGATTAAAAAATATATACATTATGAACAACTGTACTGTACAGTATACAATAAATGCAGTACAATATTCGGCCTTTGGTTGGAGAATATTGCAACACATTATTGCAATATTTGCAATTGGAAAATATTGCGATTATGAGATATTTTCCAAGAAATCTTAGCGTGAAAGAAAATATATGGTATAAAAGATGGGTTGAGATGTTCATTTTTTTTATGTTATGAAGTCTGCCAACAAGTGTACGGTTCGCTTGATGAAAAACGTGACTGCATCTTTTAGACACTCGTGTCATCACCAATATATTGCTAACCTTGTGTGCTGAAGATGTAATGTCATATTTACCCAGTAATTTCACTACTTCTCTCATTCTTCAAACCGGAACACAGGAATGCAATAGCTGCTACTTGGCGGTAGAAATAGTCCAGAGTGAGGTATCAATGCAGACGACCTTTGTAAGAAGTCTACCTCCAGGAGATGTAAAGGACAAGTAAATACTATTCTATGTAAAATGTACGGTGTTTGATGAAAATAAAATAGGGATAATATTTATCCGAATTGGTTAAGCCGTTTTGCGCTAAGCAACATTCATTGATATGTATATAGATATCACAAACACACTATTGAATTGTTGTAAATAAAAAACTCTACTGATTGCGACGTTAAACTAGTAAGGTTGCTCCTAGATGCGAAATATATAAAGACCAAGGACGTCTATGAGAGAAAGCTAGTCTCATTAAAAAAAAAGATGAACCAAGTGTTGAACCATACCAGAAGTAAGTAAAAAGAAAAGTGTCCCAGAAGCACAATTGGTAGTGCGGTCCAGAAGGGAAAAGGTGCGGGTTCAAATCCTGAAAGTCGCGTCAAATTCCTTTTTCCTTCAATAAATTCTAGGATTTTGAATGTCAATACAATAATTTTTAATTATAAACCCAAGTACATACAAACTCACCAGCTCATAATGCTGCCTTATGACATCGAAGAGTGTCAAGTGACCCCTTGATCCAGTCAGACGCATAATAAACCAGCCTAACTTGATCTCCGCGATTTTGTGTTCGCCTTCGTGATAGGAAAGCATAGATCGGTCGGCTTGATAAAGGCGCTGGTTTTAAATAGCTATGAACGGAGCCGGCGCTTGGGTGACAGCCGTTTTATTTCAAATAAAATGGATGAAAAAAAATAAAAATAGAAACTGTATTGTTACACGACCGATTTTAATAGATCTGTTACCTTTGAAAAGTTATATTTTCACAGAGTAAAATGGACTATGTTATTGTTAAAATAAAATGAGGTCTCTACCAAAAATGGAATAAAAAGAGGTAAGATAAGTATTTTTTTCACAATTATAAAAATTAAACTCATGTAGTACTAAGTTGCTTTCAATAACTACTTTTCTAATAAAAAGCTACATCATCAGCGAATGACATAAGGTGAAATCGCGGGGCTCTGCATATAGGTAAATGTGAACGTATATTACGGATGTCAGACAACACATAATATTTGAGTTCGGTTGAAAAAAAAATTAGGTAATAGTTCCTTCTCACATATTGCAATGCCCTTGGATGGCGTCACATGCAATTCTCATTTATATTTTGTCCACCATGTTCATGTGATTTCATAAGCTGTAAATTAATTTAAATTTGTATTAGTGCCAAAAATATTTTGCAAAGGGTATTTATTTCGATTCTTCTGTAAGTGGCCAGTCGACCTTTTCATTCAGAACAATAATAAAACCGATGGCTTCATCTTTGATTCCTATTGGGTCGTAAACTCGAGTGTAATCCGAATTCTAAGATATTAGTAGTACTGGTACCACCGTCTCCCATCTGACACCATCAACTAAGTGAAGGTTTTATGGGACCCCTTTTTATGGGGCGCTTGGCGTCTCTCCACGCCTCTCGCTCTGTAATTCGTTTGTCACGAGCTTAGTGTTGAGACGTGAATGGCTTTTATCGATAAAAGAAATTACTTGTTGTTTAATGAAATTAATGAAAATATATAAAACTTGACAAGTGATGCAACATCATTTGTTTATACTGTGGGTTGACCTCATTGATTTGTTAACTATAAGAAATGTATAGATTTGCTTTTTTATAGAGGATGTAAATCACTATTTTTAAGTTGCCAATCTTGTGACTTTAATTTCACTGCCTCTCTCACCTTTCTAACTGGAATTCGTTAATACAAACACTGTAGGCGACCTTTGTATCAGGTCTACGTCATGAAAATTTGATATGGCGTGCCAATAATTGATAATTATTTTGTTAGCGTCCGCAAAACTGTAGAATTTTGATAGGAAATTTATGATAAGTTAGGATCGCTAGACGAAGGCTAATGCAAAGCGTATACTGGCAGCGTATGCGTGCTAAAGAACTATTAAGTATAGATATATTCCTATATTATATAATAATTCAATGTGCTTTTAGAGTTTTATCTCTAGTTTATACATTTAGAAATTAAAAAAAAACTATTGAGGGCCACTGAACCTATATACCATGTAAAAGAATTCAAACCTTAAATTCAAAAATATATACACTGAAAATTTCATCATTGGTACCTTACTCTCATTTATTACTACCGTGAAGTAGCTGTGTTTGCATTGCTCTGTTTTGGCTTAAAGTATGAGAGGCATTAAAATAATAATGTATATGACAAAATAGATACATTCAAGTAATAGGTTTGATAACGCGCTTGTGATATTACGAGCGCCTATTGTTTGTCGACCAGGTGTAATAAAATAAACATATAAAAATATCGATATACAAACAGTACCAATCCCACCACTAGCTTATGGTTTCTACGCAACCCATGGCCCATTTACATATAAATGTAGGGAGTCATGACTCTATGCCTGAAAATGACATAACGCCCGGGGAAAACAAGTGGAAAACAGACTTTTAACGTAACGCTCGCTATCCGTGCTATTGGTGTAATAGTGTTGTTTGTAATACCCCCGGACATTCCTCATCTCCTAGTCGAATTTATTTGAGTACAACTCGAATGAGTGTCGGAGGTTGAAAGAGAATTGGGTCAAAGTTTGATCAATCGGGTTAAGTTGCCAGTTAAGCTTGATGATTCTTGCGAACTTTGGAACTAATGAGTGTCCTCTTGTTTATTTCTAGTTAGAAGCTAACTATCCCGACAAACGGTGTTACAAATTATATAAAATTAATAAAATACTAATATCGCTATTACAAAATAGGGGTAGGTGAAAATTTTGGCTTGAATGTATTTATCAGTGTCACATGTTAGGGGTGGTCAACCCTTCTCAGACCTACTGATGTACATATAAAATTTCATAAAAATCGGTCTTGCCGCTGCGGAGAAGTCTGGTAACTAACATTGTGACACGAGAATCCTTACTAATATTATAAATGTGAAAGTAACTCTGTCTGTCTGTCTGTTTGTTACGCTTTCTTGCTTAGAACCTGAGAAAGGACGTAGCCTATTTTTTTATTCGAAATAAGGGTTGAAAAGGGAGATGAAAAGTTGTATTGCTATTTTTAGAGCTAGAAACTTGAAACTTATTTTTCAGGCCATTCATTCGATTTAAATAAACATGACATTCAAAGTTTATATAAGTTAAGGTATGGTACCTAAAAAAACTATTCCACGCGGGTGAAGTCGCAGGCACAGCTAGTATTGTATATAAGATAAGATATAGCTGTAGTTTGTAACCCTGACGAAGCAAAGTAAGTTACAAAAATCAGAAAACAGAGGAATCTCGAATATAATACTTAAATACATATTTATGATAACCAGACACTTAAACACAAAAATTATCAAATAAATATTGGTCCTAGGTAGGGATCGAACCCATGACTTTTCCTTGTCCATCAAAATATATGGTAAATTGAAAATTAAATGAAGTGCTTACAAGCGAACGCTGTCGAAGTATTAATAAAAGTAATTTTATTAAGGTAAAGATAGATTTCAAGTAAATGTAATGTAATATAAAATAAAATTGTAATTAAATATTCAAAAAAGAATATGTCATAGTAATCCAAATGAATATAAAATCATAAAATGTGCAAATCAATTCCATCAGTAAGGACATTTCGATATTGCAATATTTTAATGAGCATTTTCTAAATAACATCTCAAGTAATGCAGCGACCTAATTGGAAGGGGTTGTACACTCGATATTCAGTCTTAATTATTTATACATAAGACATGCTTTCGTGCAGCCAAGTAGTCATGATAAAATATATCAAATGGCTGATACAAGTCCCTTCGTAATAGCATCAAAGGTAAAAATAAAACAAGATGATCGGAAGGATATTTTTATTATTTTGCTATCGTATTAGTAAATTCTCTAAAAAAATATCGCAAACTACGAGTATATTGAGAATGAAGTCAAATTTCTTTAACAGTCAAAGGAGTACATTCTCTGCCATTTTTAATATTTCCCACAAAATATCATACATTGACCTGAATCCATGACAAGTCACTTAAAGCACTTGTGTTACGGACTCAGATATACACCTGAGACATGACAAATATACTACTTAAATACATAGATTTAATACCCAGACTCAGAACAAACACAAATATCATCGTATAAATATTTGCTCTGGGTGGGAATCGAATCCGCGACCCCTGGAACATAGGATGACTACCATCTGCGCCATCGGGCTCGTCTGCTAATGAATGCTATTAAACTATATTTCACATAGGTGCACCTTCAACTGACTGTCTTATTTTTACTCACACTCCATTCTATGGTTGCCTGCAAGAATTCGATCTATGCGATGAGGCCTCCCAAAGCAATATTTTATACGTCAATTTATATATATTTGTGTAGAATAAAGTATATAATAATTATTTTTATAAACACCCTCAAATCAAGAAAAAGGGAATACTGCAACTAGTTATAACCCTATTCTCTTTTCACTCTTGGCATTTGGCTAGTCATACCTACACTGTAGTATTTGAGTTGCGCTGTTTCGGAGGGATATACCGCTATTTCTTTGTTTCGATATCTCAGGTGCCTCTCACCACACCTAGTACAGAGGGAAGTATTCTTCTACTCTGCCGATATCCCACCTCATAGCATAACTCTATAACCACTTCTCTCACTTGCAATTTACCGTCACGAACAATCCACACATAATGTAACATAGAGAAATACAGTGCATACGCCTCCACGTGCAGTCCTTGTCAAACAATTATCGGTCGTACTAGTGCGATCTGTAGCGAACTCTGTAATAATAATAATTATTATTATATTTATTCCATAAACCAAACATTAACAATACAAATGAATATAAAATACAATCATGTAAGAAGTGATCGTCGGCAACTGTGCTAGTATTAAACTGTGTTACAGTGGCCCGCGTTTTCTATCATCTTCAACATATAGATATATAAACATAGCTCGGCGCATAAATCCTTACTAATATTATAAATGCGAAAGTAACTCTGTCTGTCTGTCTGTCTGTTACGCTTTCCCGCTTAGACCTATCAACCGATTTTGATGAAATTTGCCACAGGCAATCTTTAGATTCTGAGAAAAGATATGGGCTATTTTTTAATTCGAAATAAGTGTTGTATGGGGTCGAAAAGTTGTATGGAAGTATCGCTATTTTTAATGCTAGAAACTTGAAACTTATTTTTCAGGCCATTGCTTACATTATATAAATAAACATGACATTTAAAGTTTGTATAAGTTAAAGTAAAGAGGTATGGTACCCTTAAAAACTATACCACGCGGACGAAGTCGCAAGCACAGCTAGTTTAAAATAAAAAACAAAATACTCTGGTTGTTACAATCAGTGCGTACATGTTAATGAAAAGAGATGATTAAACGCGCAGAATATCTTCAGTTTGCTCGTAATTTGAAATTGACCTTACTCTTTTGGGAACAAAGGTAAAATCAATGACTTGCAGCCGTAAAGGTCTATTGTTAGACACAGGATAGACCTCTAGAAAGGAGGAATTTTGCCTATATTTGCCGCGCTGGGCAAGCGTGGTGGCAATCGTAGAGCGTAGCTTCGCTACGAGATCGATGCAGCCGATTCCCGTCCTGTTGCATTTGATCAACGCTATTTTGATTATACCACCATCTGTCGGATTTGTTACCTTAAACGAAATTATCCGGAATTACCGCTGGAATTATCATTTGAAAAGACCAGAATTAGGTTTCTCCTTACAATTTATACACCTAAATGAATATAATGTAATTTGTCATAAAGTAAGCATGGAATCGTTAGTTTCTGGAATGGAGACCACGTACCGGCAAGCGCAGCGTTTGGCGTCTACCCGCAAGATGGTCAGACGATCTGACTAAAATCGCAGGATCACGCTGGACACAGGCCGCATACAACCGGTCCTATCGGACATTACTTGGGGAGGTCTATGCCTAGCAGTGTACGCCTTATGGCTGATATGATGGTGTTGATGAGGCATTGACATCAGGTTTTCTATCAGTGACATAGTTTCCTAATAAAAGAACTACCAAAACGCTTTTTTATGCTAGAAAAGCAACAATTCTGGTTGCTTTAAAAACACTAAAGAAAGAAATCCAGTCTGGTTATATAATTAACGCAAAAACTCTACAAAAAGTTCGACTATGAATAATTCCAGCTGGTATTCCACCGTCCGATGCCGCATAATCGCATCCGGTCTGCGTCACCCTGACGTATTTAGGGCATAACAGGGGTATGATTTAGCTGCAGTGCAACTACTAACAAGGACTTGACCAATTATGGCAGCGTTTTGTCACTGTATGTGTTTTGGAGAGAAAGAATTACGGTTACGATTTTCCGTTATCGTATCTGGTTGTAAATGGACTTTGTCACAATAAACTGCCTAGGCATGTTGCCTGCAACGTTTGTGTGAATGTGGGTTTGATAAATAGTATTACTGTATTACTTGATCTTCCTTGAACTTGAAGCTTACCGGCCTTAAGTTTTTTGCTATCTAACCAGATAAAAAAAATAAGCATACAGCACTTGTGATAGTAAGTGTCACCGCAGCTTATAGACGCTCGTGATATCACAATGATATCACTAGCGCGCTGCTAACTCTGAGACATTATCCAGTAATTGCATTTCCTCCTTCTAATTAAAACACAGCAATGAGAAGTGCAATTTAACGGTACAAATAGAGTGAGAAAAATTTACCAGTGGAAGCGACCTTTGTGGCAATGTTTTTTTAATTATGATACCGCCTAGAATATTGATTGTTCTATTTTTCAATTCTGTCAAACATAGCAATCAGTCTTGAACATTTATCTATTCATTTGACTGATCAATTTTTGTTTGTTAAGGGAAGTAGTTTCTCAGTTAGGTCAAATGTATAGGCCAATAGCTTCGCTCTGCGATTGTCAGTACGCTTGCCCTGTAAGGCCCAGAGGCCTATGTCCAGCTGTAGACTTTCAATAACTGATATGATGATAATAATGAAGTATAGGGATTTGTCTATTGAGCGCTCTGGTTATTTTATTGTTAATATTTTTATAGATTTGCATCTAGGGTATTAACATATTTTGTCAATTTTTGTTGGTAGTTAACACTTCTGGTAGCAATTTCATCTTTCACCGTGTTCAGTTTCAGGTCGAGTTGTTAATGTTTATTATGGATGCAATTAGGGATGTTGAACATAGTTCTAATAACTTTCGACTGAAAACTTTCTAGATATTGATTCTTATCAAGTTATATAAAGGGAAATTATATTTACAATTGAATATTTAAGATGAAGATTAATATTATGTTGATATAACACCTTTGCAAATAATGCAACAATAAATTTTAAAAATAAATTAATCCATTGTTCTTGTTTTTTAAATAAACTAATTATTTATTATAATATATATATATATTCGGTTATCATATAATATTAAAAATTCATGACTGTTGTGTAACGTAGTTAATAAAAATTTTAAAAAAATTAAGAGCTTCCGCTGTGAAAGCTCTCAAAAAAGAATAGTATTTCCCGTTGTTGCAACATGTTCTATTGATACTCAACTCCCATTGATCGCAGCTTGATCTTTTATTGCTTTCTAGACAAATAAACTACTCTGCCCCTTTATAATATTGGTATGACGAGCCCAATGGCGCCCAGTGGGTTTGATTTCTACTCAGGAAAATATTTTTTTTAATGATATTTGTGTTTTTTCTGTGTTTGGGTGTTAAAAGTATGTATTTATGAGTTACATTTGTGATTCCTCTATTGTCTGATGTCGAATACTTTAAGCGACTAACTACGGATTTAGGACAATGTATGAGAAGATTGAAAAAAAGTGTATACCCTATTTCAGATGTTCGTAATTATATATATATATATTTATATCATATGCATTTATTGCGTTTATTTATACAAATATGTATGCCACGTTTATCTATTTTGTATATATATTGTCTGCACCACTATATATTTTTTTTGTCTGTTTTGTGTAATGGTTGACTGGGAGATAATGCCACCTGGCTTGAACTTAATGTTCACCTTTTGTACATTTTGTGCAGTAAAGTTAAATGAATAAATAATATATATATATATATATATATATGTATATGTACTGACATTAACTGAAAATTATAACAAAAGGTGCTAACTTTACTATGTAAAGTGCTTTTCATATTAAGCCACTTGTCACGATACTAAACATATATTTGTATCACGCATGTAATGCTTTATATGTGACGTTAAGATCATTGGTAAAATACTAGCCGAATATCGAAGTGTATATTCAGTTAAGCTACCGCTTTTTAAAAAGACTATTATTTAACCTGCTTCTGGAAAAAGGTGGTTTTCATTTCGAGTTTTGAGTTCAAGTATGTGCGTACATCTGTTTGTAAGTAATCATGAAAAAGGTATTTTCTTTAAAATAATATATATATTTTGTTCACGTCTAGCTAAGTTTTTAATGCCCGATAAAAAAAACATTTGTTTGATTTTCGCTTGGTTTTCCAGCCAGGGATGTCATTAAAGGCACCCAGGCAGTGTACTTGGAATTGAGATGACTTTACGCCACACAAGATCTTTTCTATCACTATATTAAACGACTTACTTTCGCTTAATTACTTTATAATTAGGTGCCGTGGAGTTCTTTACTAGATGTCGTAAAAGCGACTAAGGTACCGAAATTGTGCCCGTTGCAAAGCCGTGCTCTGCGATTAAATGTAGATCAATATAAAGGGGCACTACGTAGATGGTGAATCTTAAAAAATATTGCCGATTAATTACATATATTAAGCCGTGAGGTACCGGTGGAGAAGAATAGTACCTTCCACTGCACCAGATGTCGAAAGAGGCGACTAATGTACCTGAACCGACAGATGGCGGTTTATCTATTTGAAACAATACAGCTTAAATGCACAGAGCGAGAATGGGCAGCAGCATCCCTGTCGCGAAAGCCTAGCCCAGCGCGGCAACTATGGGCATAATTCCCTCTTTCTTGGGAAGGCCTCTGTGCTACAGTGGACTTTCAATGGCGGGTATGAATTATAATTTATTATTATGGAATTGAACCAAGAGAGTTGGTTAATAATGGACATTAAAAAAATTGTTTTGGTCTTGACGGGTATAACCTTTACTACATTTTCCTTATTTTGATTGAGTTGCTGATGTTACTAATCTAGGTCAAATTTGAATCTTTTATGTTTATAATATATATATATATGTATATTATTTATTATATTTTGACGGGCCCGAATGCGCATATGGTAGTGATCCTGTTTTGTGCGTCAATGGTAGTGGGTTTGATCACCACCCAGAACAAAGTTTATATTATAATATACATATTTGTTCTGTGTCTGGATGTTAAATATATGTTATTAAATAGTATATTTGTGATTCCTCTGTTGTCTGAAATCCGTAATGTATATCCTTTAAGCGACCTCTAACGGAATCATATCGGTATATCCATCCGAAACCGTGCAGCTCAAATGCACGGGGCTGAGATGCGCAGCGCCGCAACTATGGGCAAAATTACCTTTCTCGGGGAGGTCTATGTTCAGCAGTGGACTTCCAATTGCTGCAATTATGAAACAATCTACTGACTTTACGATGTTAGGACGCACCTACAGAGTCACATATTAGCAATTACGTGTGACATTGCCAT
Source organism: Heortia vitessoides (assembly GCA_020976665.1). Lineage (NCBI taxonomy): Eukaryota > Metazoa > Arthropoda > Insecta > Lepidoptera > Crambidae > Heortia > Heortia vitessoides. The sequence goes on from JACJUM010002842.1 coordinate 7,366,791, forward strand.
TGCCATTTGGTATTTTTATGACATCCCTTTTTGTCATAAATTACCTACGGTTGTTAAATTACCAATATAGTGGCTGGTAGACTCGATAAATACAATCCTTACCCAGGACAATTATATAAAATTAAATTGTGTTACATATATTTGTTTAAGTTTTGTTTACGTGATTTCTTTGCTGTCTAATATCCGTTACACAAATTCTTGAAACGATTTATCTCGAAGTCAGATGTTGGGTTAATTTATTTATTTAATATTTAACTTTGAATTTAAAACATTCACGGAGGAAGTCACAACCTCCAACTAGTTAACTAGAATTAATTTAATAGTGAGTATATTAGGTGCATGTTGCCACGTTAAAGTTAAGCCTTTTGACGCTTTCACACAAGTATTGCAGTACGAATAAGATGCAGTCCAATTATGACAGAATTGCCACAGTAAGCATTTTGCATAAGCACCTGTACTTCACTTGTGACTTGTGACGTCACAAAGTACCGCGCTGTAGTCACATCATGCATGAAATACTTCGTTTGTATTGTGGTTTGTTTGTAGGTGAACAAGGTTCAAAGTTAAACATATATTTATTTCAATAGGCCTATCATAGGAACATATTATACATCGTCAAAAAAAACAAAGAAGTCCATGAATATAGATTTTTTAATTACAATTTTACACAAATAACCGATGACCTTGAGAACCAGTGTTAAAAGAGTTATTTAAACATATATTTAATAGAGTGGCCTACTTCAATACTAGTCGGCCGACACCAGACGGGTCTTATAACTAATTTCAGGCATGGAGACAACGCACCATCGAGTTTAGCATAGGACATTGATCCTTAAGGAGAACAGCTGACTGGAACTGCTGGATACAACCCCCATATAACCTATTCTATTCAAACCTTACTGCTCCATCGGCCTTTTTTCATGCCATGTGTTTTGGCTCAATGCCACTTCAACTTGCTAATCTTCCGGGATATGTTGACTCTGGTTCGCTAACGGATTATATTATACCTGCTCTATTTCAAACCATGCTTCCATTTGTAGTTTAGGGAATAATTCTACGTGAGCAAATTATTTTGATTTATCACAAAACTATAAACAAGCCAAAGTTTCACCAGCGTTAAGTCATAGAACTTCCATACTAATTTTGCACCTTTTTTCACATCTTAAAGGAAGATTTACGTGGAAATATGTTACACATGTTTCATGACTTTCGATATAAAACCTATATACTGAATTTTATTTAAATAACTTCATAGATTCCAACTAACTTTGCACCCCCGTTTAAAAAGCCTTTCTAAATGATCCTCTACGTTATAAAAGGAACCTCAGTGCAACATTTCAAGTTTCTAACCCTTGCATTTTAGGCTCTACGTTGATATATATATATCAGTAAGCTTCGCCTTATATATTATAATAAATTATTACAACATCTCATACGAACCTGACTCCATAGTAAGTCGCTTAAAGCACTTGTGATACGGACGCCAGACAACAGAGCAATCATAAATAGACTACTTAAATCCACACCTTCAACACCCAGACACAGAACAAACACAATTATTATCTTACAAATGTTTTCTCACGGTGAGAATCGAACCCACGACCCTTGGTGCACATGAAAGGATCACTACCATCTGCGCCACCGGACCCGTATATATATTTAGGTACATGATGTAATTTGCTTACTAGTCTTTATTATTTGCTGCATTGTTTAAATGCTGAAAGTTGAATGAATATTGTTTATAAATATATGCTACTAGCTTAACTAATATACGATGTCCTGTCTTAACTACACTTATGTTTATAATGAAAGTGTTTCATCAAACTGGACACAGTATGCAAAAATTTATTAAAATCGCTTTATTACTATAGTAGTTCATTCCCGACAAACACTGACACTTAATTTACACACATAAAGACTAGAGTCCTGTGGGATCAGCCAAGTAATTGCCGTTTCCGTGAAAATATCGCGATAGAATATAATTTACGACACTTGCTGATAGTGCAGATCTTCATCAAGTAAAGAGTTTTTAAATATAATTCTGTAGCTTCGGAGAATAATAAAATATTTAATAGTGTGAAACCTCGTACAATAGTCGTCTAAATTAGCTAGTACCAATGCAGACTCACTTATATCTACCGATATACAGCAGTGTTCGCATTGTTGTGTTCCGGTTTGAAAGGTGATATGGACTGTAAAATTACTGAGTAATGTGACATAAAATCTTCAAATCACAAGGTTGGCGAAGCGCTAGTGATATCCTTGTGATATTCCTTCCGTCGCTGCGGCTGCGTTTATCGTTACGAACACCGTATGATTATTTATCAATTATATCTCTATTTAATACTATAAACGCAAAAGTCTGTCTGTTACGCTATCCCGCATAAACCTTTTAAACGATTATTATGAAATTTAGCACACACAATTTCTAGACCCTGAGAAAGGACAAAGGCTATTTCTTTATTTGAAACAAGGGTTGTAAGGGGTCGAAAGGGGGGTTGAAAAATTGTATGAAAGTATCGCTATTTTTAGAGCTAGAAACTTGAAACTTATTTTGCAGGCCATTGATTTAATATAAATGAACATGATATTTGAAGTTTATATAAGTCAAGGCAAAGAGGTATGGTACCCTAAAAAAATTATTCCACGCGGACGAAGTCGCGGGCACAGCTAGTACTTATATATACTTAAAAAAAGGATTATATTTTAATTTGAAATTATCAATAGACAATGTTAATGCATAAAGATAATATGAAAAGGTAAAATGTTTCTGTTGGCATAAGAATTTAAAAAATTAACAGAACAAAGTGGCGGAACGTGTTCTATCCGATACACGTCAGACGCAGGCAGTCCCAGATTTATTCGGGGAAAGATATTGGGGTGTTGCGATATGTAGGCTGGGCGAGGGTGCCAAGAAACGGGGCCATGCCTTGGTATTCTTCCAAATTATAAGCCAGATTCTATTTAGCTGAGCGCGGTACGTCCAATTTTCATAAAACATATTCCACAGAATGGAAGAGTTACGCTTATTACAGTCTTTTATTCCATGATAAATTTATAAAATGTTAGTTATTAAATTTTTAACGGATTTAAAAACGGATGACGCGAGACGGAACAGGTTGATAGCGATCAATCAATCCACAAGGTCTTGAAAGATCATGATTCTAGAAAATAATAAAAAACTATCGCCAAATAGCACTGCTCGTATTCTGTTCGACTCCCGGTTGTTATCGATATATATTTGTTGTCTTCGACTTCCTTAAGTACGTCTATGCTAAAAAAATATTATATCAATCTTAGAAAGTCCACTGTTGGACATAGACTTCCCCAATATTGTGGGATAATTGCCGCGAGGATGCTGCTTCCCATCCTCACCCTGCAGTATTTAAGCTGCGATTGATATAATGCCATCTGTCGGTTCCGGTAGCCTGGCACAGAAGCTAAAAAATAACTTGACTTAAATAGGCACTTTCCAAGCAGAATAATAAAGAATCCAATTAAATAATGTTGTCAAGGCAATATATGAAATGACTGACTTGTATTCATCAAACGCGTAAGTATAAATCTAGATTGAAAATCGCATCAGCTTTATATCAGTATTTAAAAATACTACAATCGCGCGATGCATGTAGAATGCGGAGCTAGTACTGACAGCGTGATTTATTTTCGAAACAAACTAGAGCAATGAACGACACGAAAACAATTAGATGTGGTTGATATTTTTGATTTTAGAATATATTATAGGTAACGGAAAAAAGTGATTCAAGCTTGGATCACTACATTAGATAGTCTCTTTTCTCTATCTGTCTCTATGTATACTTAGATCTTTAAAACTGCGCAACGGATTTTGATAGTATATTTTGTAAATAGATAGAGTTATTTGAGAGGATAGTAAACATGTGTAATACATGCAAAACATTCAAGAAAAACATTGACAATTTTATATAATGTACTACAGAATTTTGTACACCTTATAAAGGTCTCCAAAAAGTCCGCTATGGCATTTGTCTATCTCTTAGGGTTACCTAAGAATAACCATTATCCTCATTATATTCCGTGATAAGCACCATAGTACGGCGGTAGTTTTAGGCTAGTATTATATAACGAAAACTGTATTTAAGTACTAATATTAAATACATACAACATCTCATCTCATACCTTGATCTGACTCCGAGATAAGTCGCTTAGTATATAGTAAGCACTTATGTTATGGACATGAGACAACAGAGGTATCACAAATATAATATTTAAATATATACTCAACACTTAAACAGAACAAAAATTAATAAATAAAAATAAAATTAAATAATTATTTGTCCTGAGTGCGGATCGAATCCACGACCTTTGGATAACTACTAACTTTGTAAATATAAAATAATATAAATACTCTATTTGGTTTTTTAACGGATTTAAAAAATGAGGATGTTTTATATATTTTTTTTGGAATCAATTTTAGGTATTTATATTTTTAAAATAATTTAGTATAATAATCTAATATTAAAAAACAGGATAGTACCTCGCTCATCACGTCACCTAGTACATATACTACTATTTTAAATTGCTGTTAGGCCAACTCAACAGCTCGGTATGAAATCTACTTCACAAAAATAATAATATTATTATTTTTGTGATTAATAATAATGTATTTTTTAAATAATAATAATAAATTCCCACCACACCTGACTCGTAGAATGTAGCTTAAAGCAATTGTATTACGGGCGCCAGGCAACAGAGGAATCACAAATATACTACTTAAATACCCAGACAGAGACCTAACACAAATATCATCATTAAATCAAATTTTGAATTAATGCTCGGGTGAGAATCGAACTCACCACCTCTGGCACACAAGATAGGATCACTACCATCCACGCCATCGGACCCGTCAAAATTGTTTACAATTATAATCCCTTTATTGTACACAATACATTATATAAAAATATATATATAAAAGTAAGATTTACAATTAACTTATAACTCATATAATCTTTGGGTGAATATAAAAGAACGAAATAGGGCAGTTCTAAGTGTTATGTAATGAAATAATGCCATGACCGACAACACAGATATTAAAAGACAGAAAAAAATAATAGTTTAAAAATGTATCCTGGATATTTTCAGGCAATCCGATGGTAAGAAAACCCTCACAACAATTACTATGAAACGGTTGGGAATATTCAGTTGCATGAATTATTCATACTAATTTAATATGGCGTCTTCTCTGGTGCTTCGTATTCATTTGGAGTTTTCCAGTGCATTCGCTCAGAGACAGCGCGTGAGTGAATTGGATAGCTAAGATATATGAGTGCGGTGAAATTTATGGTGTCTTTAGAAGAAAATTCTATACATATACAAAAACAATGCTTTTATCTGGATAAGAAAACTTGAACTTACTTATTCTCAAGGTTATATATCTCTCTCCACAGACGTTCACTAGCATACTACTACAATACCAGCCATTGGAAGCCCTCTGCTGAACATAGGCCTCTCCAAAAAAGGAAATTATACCCATAATTGCTGCCCTGGGCAAGCGTGTTGGTAATCGCAGGGCGCAGCTTTCGCGACGAGAATACTTCTACCCATCCCCGCCCCGTGCATTTTAGCTGCAACGTTCCGGATATACCGCCATTTGTCGGTTCTGGTAAATTTAGTATATGGTGAGGTACTATTCTACTCTGTCAGTACCTCACGGCTCGAAATATGAGCTGTTACTTTAATTTATTTTATAAATTTTCAGCTAAAGAGTTATATTTTGATCTCTAGATGGCCTTTGTACATTAATGACAAAGGCAATTCTGTTTTCAAATGATAATCAAAATTGAAATATATATATTTTTTAACTACAAAAAGTGAAATAATGCCCGATTTATTCAGCCATATATAAAATTTATGGGAAAGATTAAATTTCGCAATTCTCTGTCTACAAAATAATACATTTTCATGAGCTATTCGCCCAAAAAATTGTTCGCTACGAAAATACTAACGCAAAAGGACTCACTTATTCTTTAAATTTAAACGTTATAAAGCAGATGTTATTACATTTTTTCTTTCGTTAGTTTTCAGGTATTATCTGACGTTCAATCAATGTCTTGTTGGAATGTTTTCTGTATTTATCATACTATCTAAATACTTATTTGTTTTTATACATAGTTTTTTTAAGCATTTCATTTTAGGTCTTTGCGGTTAATATTTATTTTTAAAGCAAGAAGGTCACAATAATTGACGACATTTCGTTTCAACCTCTTTGATGAATGTTCAAATTTTCAAGAAAATATTTTAGTCTTCTTTTTTACATACTTAATGTATTTCTGATTCTAAGACTTTTTAAATATTATTTGAATAGGATTATATTAACATTTTCGTGACATAATGCAACTTAAATTGGTAATTATTTTTTGTAAAATCTTGTCGTGGAATACCGGTGGAGAAGATACCCATACCCACCCAGGCTGGCGTAGTTCAAATACTATGGGGAAGGGCTGATCAACAGTATCCTCGTCGTAAGTCTACGCTCAGCAATAGCCACTTCGCTGGCCCAGCGCGACAATTATTAGGAAAAATCCTGAATTTACTATAAATCACTTTGGAAGACCAATTCCTACAATCGGTATTGTCTTGTTAATTACAAATTAATAGAAAAATTATTTGTTTAGTCAAAACATGGCCAAGATGTCACAAATTGATTGTTTTTTTTTTGCGATCGACGTATTTTACTCAAACGGCAACCGTTTTTAAGACTGCGTTTTCGTTACGTCGTTTCAAAGCCGTTAACAAAGTGAAAGTGTGTCCATAACAAAACGTCCTCAGTCGTTCCGACTCAGGTATATATAGCCACTGTGGCCGCAACTTGACATGGCAATCGAAAACTTAATTAAATTGTTGTAAGTCGACCCGGTCCCGTGTTTGTGAACAGGTGTTTGTGTCAGTTGTTTGCGGTAGAATTTTGTTTGTGCGTTGTTTGTTTGGACTGTTTGTTTTTTGTTCGACGCTCGCCTTAAAACAAGATAAGCTAAATCCCCGCTATAGAACGTTTTGGTAAAATGGCTTTAGTTTCTTTTAGATTTACTATACTTAGACAGCTGTTTTTAATAATTTATGTTTTCATTATGCGAGTGCTTTTTGACGTCATGTTCGGAATACCTCAGGCATATTGTTTTAATTAGATTAAGGCCTTTCACAAACGTCGTCTGTTTATTCCCGTCAAATACTAGTGTTTGTATTACTGTGTTCTTCTGGTTTGAAGGGAGCGAGAGGCAATGAAATTACTGGTTGAATGTGACATAGTATCTTTAGTTTACAAGGTTGACGATATGCTAGTGTTATCTTTGTGATGACAAGAACTGCTTACTGAAACTTAGGAGGCTGCGTTTACGTTAACCAACAATCGGACCGTATGCTCGTGTGCTGAATTCATAGTATGAATAAAAAATTGCACTTTGTCGTGAAGTTCTTAAATAGATATCATTTACCGGCAAGTGAAGCGTAGGACATTTAATGGACCGATCATATCACAATATTGACAACTCGTTAGTGATATTACGAGTGTCTATAGACCGCGGTGTCGCAGTTTTCTATCTCGCAAACTGTACCTTTGCTTATTTGTCGACATGGTCTAGTAAGAAAAGTCGCTTAAAGCACTTATGCTGTAAACTTCAGTCAAAATAAGGAACTATACTAACTACTAATACTTCAATACATATATAACACCTAAACACAAATAAAAAACGTCCGTGGGTTAGTTATAAGATGTATATGAATGTTGCAGTGAGGTACCGGCAAAGTAGAATAGAAGCTCCCACTGCACTTGGTATCGTAAGAGGCGACTAAGGTACCAGAACTGAACAATGGCGGTATATCCATCTGAAACTGTGCAGCTCAAATGCACAGGAAGGGGATGGGCAGCAGCATCCCTGTCGCGAAAGCTGCACTCTGCGATTGCAATTATTTGCGGCAATTAAAAAACCTCCTTTGTTGAAGAGACCTATGTCCAGCAGTGGAATTTTAATGGCTGGTATGATGATGATGGTGATGAACGCACAGTTGCGTGGTAATAGAATTACGGGGTTTTTATTTTCGACAACTGATACGAATACTGAACGACTACCAAAGATGACCATCACGCCTCACCAGCGCGGTAATTATTAAAATTTTTGTGATTAAAGAGGTAGTGGCTACTAAATTGCACCTGATATAAAACGATGAATGTTATACTAATTGTATTTCAGTCTTAATTGTACACCAAATAAAATAACAAAAGAGCATAACTAAGATATGACATAGTACACTGGCCAGCCTGTTACTTATTACCGCTAAATATATGAAGCAAAATTATTATAGGCAACATTTGGATGGAGTTTAGATGCGGAATTGAAAAATAATAATTTCTTTATCATATTCAATTGATTTCATCTTGAAATACATTTTTTTAATTATTATGGACAAATATATTGTGTCATATATCTATATATATAAAAGGACAAGCTGACTGACTGACTGACTAACATTTCAACGGAAGCTCTAAACTATATGAATTAGAAATTTGCACAGAGGTTCATTTTATTACGTAGGAGAGGAAAGGACTAGAAAGGTTATTAAAATTCACCTCCGAAGGGCTAAAATGAGGTTGCAAAGTTAGTATGAAATATTGCCGGTTTTGAAGTTATTTGAATGTAATTCTGTGTGAAAGGTTTCTATTGTAATTCATGAAACCCGTGTTTATTTTTATTTAAATCATCCCTTAAGGAGGTAAAAGAGGGGTGTAAAGGAAGTTCTACAACTTAACGATGAAACTGTGGGGCGCTGCTAGTATGTCATTAACATTTTATCGGCGAAAATGTATGTGCGCGCATAACTCTGGAACGACCAAAATCAATCATAATTTTATTAGTGTTTGTAATATTCTGGATTTCACAAGATCACAGAAATAGCGAAGTGCTAGTGAAACGAAGTGTTGTAACTAATAATAATAATTCCAACAACATCTCATACATTCACCTGATTCCTTTGTAAGTCGGTTAAAGCACTTGTGTTACGGACGTCAGACAACAGAGATCACAAATATACTACTTAAATTCATACAGTTAACATCCAGACACAAAATAAATACAAATATTATCATTTGAATATTTTTTGTGGAATTCGAACCCAACGACCTTTGGTGCACAAGATAGGATGACCGCCATCTGCGCCACCGGGCGAGGACATGCAATAATAATAGCAATACTGTCTAATCGTTATAGTTTATATGTTAAGGAACCGAGAACAAGATTAAAGTTTACACTTGAACGGGATCAATGGTTTGACATTTTGCGTCGTACGAAGTCGGGGCGGTTTACTAGTTTGAAATAAATTTATTCATTCATGGTCTCAAATCATTTGCCAAATAAACAAATAACAATTTATTTTTGAATAATGACTGACATCATCGTATCAGTAATAAGGCGTCCAATGCTGGACGTAGGATGGACGTAATTTCCAATAGGACCGATTGTATGCGGCCTGTGTCCAGCGCGATCCTGCGGTTTTGGTCAGATCGTCGGTCCATCTTGCGGGTGACCGGCCTACGTGTTCTTTTACCATTGACCTTATTGGCCAACTGAAAATAGCTCAACGAGCTATGGAGAGATCAAAGATCAACGTTTCTTTGCGCGAACTTGTCTCTTATATTGTTTTAATTAGACAATATATATACTTTTATAAAAAATATCATAGCAAAACATTATTTCCCAAAAAAATATATGCGTAGGGTCAACTTAAACTAAAGGGTTAGTTAAAACTGCAAGCAACACCAAAATATAATATTTTAACAGTTTAGCAAAGAGTTAGGAAGGCGTTTGGTGGACCGGGGTTGGAACCACCGCTCTGAGACTCTCAGAATGCAGAAGATCTCGCTTGCTGTGCAGCGTGAAAATGCTGCAAGCATTTTGGGAACCTTTGCGTCGGACATGTCTCTTTTTTGGGATGTAAAATTTTATAATTAAGTACATATATATAGACACAGTTTAAATAATTTCTAAGTAAAATATTTGAGAAACCTGTGACCTGTGTGTGTCAATATCACATTTGTTATAGTAGTATTATTCTTATTAATACTACTCATAGTATATATAATATTATTAAAAATATGACTTGTTTAAATACCCAGATGCTTACTACGGTAAAATAATAAGTTCATGCGACATCTCATACTTAAGTCTGACTTCGAGATAAGTCGCAAAAAGCACTTGTGTTACGGACTTCAGGTAACAGATTAATTACAATTATGATACTTAAATATACATAAATATCACCCAGAAACGGAACAAACACTCACCTTTTATAAATAATAATTAATCAGTCTTGGTGGTGTAGATAGTAATGTAACTATCTTGGGTCGTGGTTTGGATCTCCACCCAAAACAGTTTTTTATTGAATGAGTATTCACATTTGTTTTGTATGTGGGTGTTAAGTTTTGTTTATATAAGTATAGCATTAGAGATTCTTATGTTGTCTGATGTCAGTAACACAAATGCTTTAAGCGACTTATCTCGGAGTCAGATCAATGTATGTGTTGCGTGTGTCAATTAGTTAATGAATCGTATGACACCAGATATCAAAGCTGCGACTCTCGTTACTCGACCTACCTATATAATGAAAATAAACATAGCAAACAGCATTGCGCCGCGTTTTCAGGAAGACACGAGAATATCATGAAACTTATAAAATATGCTGATAATGTAGATTTCCATTAGTGAATTAATTTTTTAAATGTAATCAGTAGCTTATGCTTAAATAGATTTTATTCTTTACAAACGAATGATAATGCAAATCTAGCATCTAGACTTTTTAATATTATAGAGGCTATGTTAGTCGGTCAAAAAAGCTTTCTAATGGTGAAAGTATGTTTTAAAGCAAGGCAGCGGTTGAGCAATTAAATCGCAACAAACAAACAATCAAATCCTATCTCTTTTATAATATTTGTATAAATAAATTGTATTTATTCGTCGAATTGTATACAATCCAGCTGTATCAAGTCATGGAATTCAGCCAAAACTTTATCCCAAACATTTAGTGAAAATAATTCCCGAAGCATTTCTTCCAGGAAACGAACCAAAATAATAATCGAATAATTTCGGTGAAACTACAAAGTGAACCCCAGACGTCCGTATTTGGGATGGAAATAGTCCAAAATTAAATTTCCAAATGCGAGCTTCCTATTTAATTTTGGCATGTGTTAACTGCGCTGGTAATTCTCGTATATTCCGCGGAGTTACAGGGACGTTATGTCCGAGTTAAGCGAATGACAGATTCGATCGATATTTTTAGTTCAAGTAATATGTTCTACTGTATCTCTGCTGATCTAGTAATACCTATTTCCATTAAATGGACCGGCAACTGCGTATGTATAAAGCATTGAGCATCGATTTCCGTCAACTGTCATACGACTGACAATTATTCCGAACGTCATTGCCAGCTAACATTACAAAATCTATCTATCTACATAAGTGATAGACCTGCTGGCACAGATGGTGGTGATCCTATATTGTGCGCCAAATGTCGTTGGTTCGTTACCCAGCACAAATGATTATATGATGATATTTGTTTGTTCTGTGTCTGGGTGTTGAATATATGTATGTAAGTTTTATAATTTTAATTCCTCTGTTGTCTGATTTCTGTAACACAATTGCTGCAAGCGACTTATAACAGAGTCAGTTCATTGTATGAGATGTAGGGTGTTTATATTTATTACTAGCTGTGCCCGCGACTTCATCCGCGTGGAATAGTTTGTTTTTGGGTACCATACCTTTTTACCTTAACTTATATAAACTTTGAATGTCCTGAATCAATGGCCTGAGCCAATGGCCAATTTAGTTTCAAGTCTCTAGCTCTAAAAATAGCGATACTTCCATACAACTTCTTATCCCCCTTATCAACCCCCTACAACCCGTATTTCGAATTAAAAACTAGCCTATGTCTTTTCTGGGTCTAAATATTGTCTGTTTCAAATTTTATCAAAATCGGTTTAGAGGCTTAAGCGGAAAAGCGTAACAGACAGACAGACAGAGTTATTTTCGCATTTATAATATTTGAAGGGATTTTCATAAATAGAAATCAGTTGTACTTGCGCTCCTAAGCTAGTCTTAGGAGCATAAGTACACTTCTTCAAACGACTGTATAATTATTTATATGTTGTATTTTCTAACAGTTATACTTTCACTACTCATAATAAAAGTACTTTCTATTATGAGTAGTGAAAGCTATTTTTTTTCGACTTTTCGGTTACCTTTCGGCAAGCGATTTCAACATCTTGTGAACTATTGTTATGTTTAGAATTGTTAGAAACTTGTTATTTCGGAACCGAGAAGCCAGTATTATATTTTTTTTATTATGGGTAGGTTATAGAGGTCAGAAATCAAGAACAGTATTAGGACTCTAATGCCTGCGGGATCAACGGTATAATATTGGTACCGAGATGAAATTGAAACGAGCCGCTTGTTTATATATAGCTTCGAAAGTTTTTGTGTTTTAACTAAATTAGAATCTTATCATCTACTCATCTATATTATCATTCTAATAATCTTCAGACAATAAATACTTTACAAGAAGCGGTCTTAAAATTTCATGTAAGTATATTTTTCTGGCCTAGTCGGCTAAGTGCCGTAAGGTACCGGCAGAGCAGAATAATACCTCCCTACCAGGTGCCGTATTAGGCGACTAAGATACCAGAACCGGCAGATGGCGGTATCAAATGCACAGGGTGGAAATGGGCAGCAGCATCCCCTTCGCGAAAGCTGCGCTCTAAAATTTCCAACACGCTTGCTCAGCACGGCATTTATTGGCGAAATTCCCCCTTTCTTAGAGAGGCCTATGTTCAGCAGTGGACTTCTGTGTGTGTGGGTGTTAAATATATGTATTGTTGTTGTATATTTGTGATTCTTCTTAAAGCGACTTACCACGGAGTCAAGTCTATGTGTAGGACTTAGTGGGAATTTTATTATTTAATAATATAATAATTATTAATAATAGATTAAAAAGACGATGATTTGTTCCTGTTATAAAATCCTGGCTCAGTTGCCGTATAAGACCACTGAAAACGTCACCGTGTCGTGATAAGAGCCTTAATTCAATCCACGTGGCTACATAACTGGTTTAGCACAAGTTTTACTTTGTAAGGCTGTTCACACATTTCAGCAACAACCACCACGGTGGAACAAAGCTTCTGTTCAACGCTTGTTCTCATTAAGAATAGAAGGCTACTTGCATTTTAAACACGTTGGTCACACAGGAAGCGTGTTCCTTATTGATATCGGAAGGCTTTGTTTTAATTGATGAGGAAACAAATTCTGGCTTAAACGACATAAAATATTTGCAATAAGTATCTGTTTTAAAAGGAACCGATACTGTGATGTACCAATGGAGTAGAATAGTACCTCCACCGGTACCAGGTGTCGAAGGATGACTAAGGTCATCAGAACCGACAGGTGGCAATATATTCATCAGAAACATTGCAGATTAAATGCACAGGGCGGGGATGGGCAATAGCCTCCCCGTTTTGACAGCTGCGATCTGCGATTGCCAACACAACTATACAGAAATTCCCACTTTTATATACATCATAACAGCCACCCGGCTGAAATGATGATCAAAGGCATCTCTGTGCAAAATTTCAAGTAACTTACCCTTCCAGTATAGGTCTTGCTTACCCTTGCAGTTTTTTCATAGTTCAAGTGTTTCACTAGTTATTTTAATTTTTATTTATTTATTGAAAATATTATGACATTATCGTCTACATTACAGCGGGATATTGTTTTAAGATAGCATTTGTAGTTAACGAGAAACAGCAGTTCTTTGAAAACATACTGGATAAGTACACATTATGACGTGCCCGATGGCGCGGATGGTAGTGAGCCAACGCATGCGCCAATAGTCCTGGGTTTTATACCCACCCAGGATGATATTTGTGTTGTTATTAAAAATATCTGTGTCTGGGTGTTAAAAATATTTATTCAAGTATTAAGTTTGTGATTTCCCTGTTGTCTGATGTCCGTGTCTTAGCTCGGAGTCAATGCATGTGATGTAGTGTGAATAACTAAAATATAATATAAATAAATAAAATATAATATATTATACGAAAACAGCATCTCTGCGTTCGTCCTAGGTAAAGAAACGGGGGTGAGAAGCAAATTATACCTGCAATTTGCTCCGCGTATATTTTAAAGTTGACTCCATCAGTCAACATACTAAAATTCCTTTATATTACTTTAGTAATTCTACTTTCATCCATTTGCGTCTTGTTCGACGCCATAATGTTTCTGTTTGTGATAATATCATACGTCATACCACACGTTTCTTCTAACACTGTAATTTAATTTCACTTCGCTAACACTTCTTCTTGGAATGGTGGCTGGATATTTTTAAACAAAGAGTCTAAAGTAATTTACTCAGGCAAATCTACAATTTCATTGGTGAACCTTAATTCCAACTAAAATAGCTTAATACTAAAGCGATAGTAAATAGAATAGATAGAATCTTGGCCTATTTATCGACTCTTCTTTAACCTGGGATACACATGTTAATGAAATCAGCAGTAAGGTTACTGGAACGCTTCGTGCTCTCTATCGATTAAAATATTTTCTTCCTACTAAAACCAAAACCCTTCTTATTCAATCCTTGGTTTTACCCATAATTGACTATGGTGACGTGTGCTGCACTAATTATCTCTCAAGAACTCCTTAATAAATTGGATCGTCTATTAAACAACTGTCTTCGTTTCATTTTTGGCTTGCGTAAATACGATCATATTTTCCATTACCGTTCTTTTCTCGGCTGGCTTCCTATTCGTGAACGTCGCAAAATGCGAGTTCTAACCATACTATTTTCAATACTTTTTGATCCGTACGCACCAATTTACTTAAAGGACAGATTCCAATTCCTATCTTCCTCTCACAAACGTATATATGGATTATAGATGGTGTGGTTTGTAGTATTACATAGCTTAATATTAATTCACGAACAATACAACGATTCTGCAACGCAATCTCGCTCGTCAATTAACAGGCAACAAAAGAAAACTGCTCCAACCGAGCCATTTTTAAGACTGCAAGAAATCTCCCATTACAATAGGCCAACAGATAGAAAGCTTAATCTTGTGCTAAAACTTACAAAAGTAGTTTAAGATCAGATACCATTTTGTGAACGACGGCAGCGAGGTGGCCGCTGTTGGGATAATGCTGTAAATTTGTGTCGGAACCAGTGGAAAGTCTTCTTAAGTTTCCCATTGTCTTTGAATGCTTATGATTGTGCTCTTGTACTGCGGTAGTACTTAGTATTATTTATCTATATTAGTATTTATTCTGTAGTTGTACTGACGGGTCCGATGGCGCAGATGGTAGTAATTCTATCTTGTGTGCCTATGGTTGTAGGTTCGATCCTCACCCTTGACAATTATTTGTATTCGTTCTGTGGTTAAGTGTTATTAATATGTTTTCTGATAACTCAGCTGTTGAAAAGATTTAATGAAAATTACACGGCAACACTTAATTTTTATTTAACTTTGGCAACACTGCCTTGTTTCTGTCCCGCTGTTGAGAAATAAAACTGTACGTGTTGGTCTGAATAAAACAGAAAGTAATTAATAAAAATGGCCATCTTTTATTTATATCGCAACATCAACTATAAGCGATTTAGCACGGAGTCAAATTAACGTGTGAAAGGTAATGTGAGTGTATTTATTTATTTATATTGTGAAAGACAAGAACCACCACTACGTTGGGAGTTGAACCGGATTATTTGGAAAGCTGCGAAGTTGTTAACGATTTGTGACATAGTAGATTAATGTGATCTAGGTCAGAATTTCTCAAGCTGTGCACTGCGCTGCCTTAGGACATCGAGTAGAAACTTTCTTATCTATTACATTTATTATCACATCAGCCATAGAAAGTCTTTTGGGCACAATCCTCCCCAAGATAGGGAGAATTTTGCCTACAATTCCCTTTCATTTATGCAAGTCATTAATTTGGTGACATTTTGTCAATTTATTTAAAATAAGTGCCATATCCATATCAATTACAAAAGTTTGTTTAACCTAATGTAAACAGAGCAATAATCTTTTTGAAATATCTGTTTCTTTTATTTAGTAAAAAAACCGGCCGAAAACCGACAGCTGTCTGACCAAGGCCTTGCGTCAAACATAATCACCAAGTAGGCCATATTTTTGATCTATGTCCTTGGTATACCAAGGAAAAGAAGATCTTGGACAAGACCAAGAAACAACCGAGGTTGTTGGCGGTATTTTACAATCAATTTAACGTGCCGCATGGTGGAGATGGTATTGATCCTTATTTGGGCGCCTAGGGTTGATGTTGATTCGATCCCTACCAATGTCAAATATATGATTAATTGAATGAATTGTGTTTGTTCACTATATGGGTGTAACGTATGTATTCAGGTATTATATTTGGAATTCCTCTGTTGTCTTATATCCATAAGACAAGGCTTTACGCGACTTACCATAGAGACTTACATTGACCTGACTCCGCGATAAGTAGCTTATAGCTTAGAATCTCATATATAATAATTAAATACATATTTTAACACCCAGAAACAGGACAAACACAAATATAATCATGTAAATATTTGTCCTGGGTAGGAATAAAACCCATGACCCTTGGCGTATAAGATAGGATCACTACCATCTGCGCCATAAGGCCAGTCATTGAATTAATTATTGATATTAAATTATTGTTGTCTTTGCAAACATTCATTAGAATATTCACTAACATTTATTTGTTTATGAAATTTATGCTTTTGTCGTCACAAATGTGTGATCGCCTTTACATTAAAGCGTACCTGACATAGGGCATGCTGAGAATATTAAACGATCTCTACCGACAGTATTCCTGGGAGCTTTATCTTACAAAGGATGCTGCAGTGCCATTATAAGGAAATAAAGTTCGTCACTTTAGTGTGGCTTAGCACCGAAGTTCATCTGAAAAATCCGACCTAAAACTTAAAGTGAAGAAGACAGCTAGTGGCCGTCAAAAATACATAGCAATGAACTACAATATCACTCCATTTTGCTCTGCCTTGGGTAGATCAGATTAAGGTTCTAACTTTGCAAGGTTAAGTAAATTGATAGAAGAATTCTAAGTAATTTGGTCGACGTTCATATGGATTCGTTGGCCAGACTCATATCAAACTTGACTCATAGTTAGCTCAGTTCAATAATTCTACTATTGTTTAATTTAATTTGTACTTCGGTATTCTTATTTTTTCTATTATTTTTTTTCTATTTTATTTTTGCATGCGGTGTTCTCCTTTATTACATTTAGTTCTTAGATTTAGTGTTATAAATAAAATTGGACTACTGCACTAATATTATCTAAGACTGCAGAACCTAAATAAATAGCAGATGTGAAACATAGAATTTTGGGAAATGCTGCAGTCTGTGAACATTCACAAAACCAACCCATCAGATTTGACAAACAATTACTCGCGAAGGAACACCGTTTTATTCCACTATTAAATACACAAACCTAACACCCAGACGTAGGAAAAACACAAATAACTTCATATAAATATTTGTCCTGGGTGGGCTGCGCAACCAATCCCGTTAAATTTAATTACAATAAATATGCATTTAGTGAACCATTGTATATTGTAACTAGCAGTGCTTGCAATTTTTGTCCGCGTGAAATAGTGACTTGCGGTATAGAGCGGACAAAGAGCAGTATAGCCTTCCTCGATAAATTGATTATCCAACACTGAAAGAATTTTTCAAAATGGACCAGCGGTTTCTGAGATTAACGCGTTTGAATAAACAAACAAACGCTTCAGCTTAATAATATTAGTATAGATTATAACTGGACACTTACATTTTGTATATATATATTGTATTAAATATGTGACAATTAAACTATGCAGATAACATAATTTCATCATCATATCAGCCATTGGTTTACTGCTGGACATAGATCTCCCCAAGAAAGGGGGAAATTTGCCCATTCGCGAGGGAGATGCTGCTGCCCATCCCCACCCTGTACATATGAGCTACACAATTGCGGATGGATATACCGCCATCTGTCGGTGCTGGTATCCTAGTTGCATCTTACGACACTTGGTACAGGGGGAGGTACTATTCTACTCTGCCGGTACCTCACGGCGTATATTACTTAATACGAATTCTATGTATGAATAGGTAGCTTATCTGGTAGCTCGTGTTTGTAGTGCAATACGTTACATTCTGTCAAGAACAGAGATGGGTTCGTCCTTTCTTGAAGTTGAGACGGCAGCCTTTGGGTGAATCAGTTAATTGTTGAAGGGACGAGATCATCAGTATTGTTATACACACCATTGTTGTATATTGTTGTTTATGTATGTTTTGAGTATTGTGTTAATGATCTTCTAAGATGACTAAAACGAGATTTAAGACTCTTACATCACGAGGCCTCAGAGTAAAGTCAATGTATGCGTTGTTGTGTAAATATTCTATATGATGGTCCCGATGGCGCTGATAGTAGTGATCCTGTTTTTTTTACAGTAACACTAAATAAGTATCATTGTTATAAAATCTTGTTAAATGTTCAATTTTTTAGGCAAACACCGCATGCATCAAGGGTTAAAATGAAAAGATATATAAAAAAATTATAACAACACAAAAAATATAAAATGATAATAAATGTACTGTTAAACTTTAAAAAATTTAAGTAACCTTATATCTTATGTAAATAATGATATTAATGTTTGTTCCGTGCATGTTTAATATAAATATTTTAAATAGTATATTTGTGATTTCTGTATTGTTTGATGTCTGTAACACAAATATTTTAAGCGACTTATCACGGTATCAGGTCAATGTATGAGATCTTGTAGGAATTAATTAATTTATTATTACTTAATATTATGCTTTTGTAATTAAAACAAATTTATCGACGTATACCAGCGTTATTAGATGTAGGCAATATAAAAAATATATAACCGATGAAACTAAGGCTCGTGAAATTTTTGAATAGACACCACACTCAAAAAAGCGCAACGTAGGATGACCACCTGCGATTCTGTACACGTCCACCAGTGGACATTCTAATGCACTTATGTTACAGACATCAATCAACAGAGGTATTATAATAAATCCTTAATACATATTGAACACCCAGACACAAAACAAACTTTAATAACATCATGCAAATGTATGTACTGGGACACACGTTGAAGTACTTGTATCACGGATACATTAACAGAGGACTCACAAAACACAAAGACAGAACAAACGCAAATGTTCGTCAGATAAAATCCGTCTCGATCTCGCGAGCTTTGCGGGCGCGATCGCGGAACGCGCGGTTGCGGCCACGGGGTACGCAGGATGAAAACGTGCATCGGACCTCTCATCTACGAGAGGCCCCGCCCTCTTTTTTCGGTGGCGCTGGAATTGACGTCTGAGTAGTCCTATAGTAGTAGAATAGGTTCGTCCGAAAAAAATAAGTCAGATAAAGATTTGTCATGGGCAGGAATCGAACCCACGCGTACAAGATAGGAACACAGAAATAAATATTATGAAATCAACAAATTAATGCATCAAGAAAGATAAAAGTAAACAAAATCCTGGTAAGAAAATTAAAAGTAAAGCGATCCAAACTATTTCTCACAACTGGAATATCGCCCACCCATACCAAGTCTAACACCAATAATTTACAATTCCAACACTTAAAAGTCAGAAATGTCATAAAATTTATCATACATCGCCCCCAGTAAAAAGGCACACAGAAATGTTATTAAGTTGTAACTTAATTTATGTATGTGTGGGTGACGCCTACGTACAAAGGAGTCTTAGAGGTCTGTTTATCTCACAATTTATAAGGCCTTGTTATCGTTATTAAGCTAGTGTTTTCACTCTAAGTGTCTTGTGGTATATTAAATGGGAATACGTGTATAGATATTTATTGCTCACTATCAGCGCCCTGCGACTTCTCTCGTGATACCCGTTTCCGTGCCAATAATCGCTGCATATCCAAGAAGTACCAGCAGATAGAATAGTACATGTACCAGTGTTGTAAGAGGCGATTAAGGTACCAGAACCGTCAGATGGCGGTATATCCATCCAAAACTGTGCAGCTCAAAAGCATCCTAGTCGCGTAAGCTGCGCTCTGCGATTGCCAACACGCTTACCCAGCGCGGCAATTATGGGCAACATACCCACTTTTTTGGGCAGGCCTATGTCCAGCAGTGGACTTTTAATGACAATACGGATCAATCTGGTAAGAGGCGTCTTGGTGATGCGCAGGGTTAGTTCTAACTTACGACGAGTTGTGGGTTGGCAATATTTTATTTTGCCTTTCACAACTTCTTAAGACCAACTTCATGCTTGGGTTACAGAGTGACGTCAAAATGTATAAACTTTTCTTTGTTTGTTGGTAGTTCTTGAGATTACCATATTGTGTTAAGTTGCAAGCGGGGCTAAACCCTGCAACATTTTTCTAGAAAATATTCTATATTGTAAATTATGTAAATAGAAATATAAGTTTCTATTTATGTTTTTATTAAGATCTGGGATGTACAAGCCAGTTTTAGAAAGGGAATGCGCTGCATGGATCAAGTCTTTTCCCTGCGCTGCATGGATCAAGTC
>JACJUM010002842.1:7387399-7471213 GCA_020976665.1 Heortia vitessoides
AGTCTTTTCCCTGCGCTGCATGGATCAAGTCTTTTCCCTGCGCTGCACAGCCGAAAAGTGCCTTACAACTTACGTGGTCAAAAGGTCTATTGCGCTTTTATTGACTTCGAGAAGGCTTGTTTATGAAAGCGTTGGGCGAAATAGTTGTGGAACATTATGTCTGTATATGGGATGAATAAACGTTTGATTCAGGCAAAAAATAAAATGTGATAGGGCACTTCGAACCATGTAATTAAAAAAAAGAAAATAAATTAAATAACCAAGCTATATATATGTATAAAGAATTGTCTCTTAATAATCGTATCTTTGCTATACAAGCTATTGTTCTGTCCTTTCCCTCCTACTTATCTTAAAAGTCGCTTTGGGTTTCTTGGGAACAGCCATGAAAAATCCCTAAGATCGTCAGAGAATTTATCACTCAAAATGCCTCCGCATTCCACAAGCTTCTATAGCAAATCCTTTACAGTTCAAGCTGTTCGTTTGTTGAATGCGTTCCCCCTTGATCTGTCACTTTTGATTGATTTTGCTTTTCGATTCTGTCACTTTCCTTGTTCTGTAACTTTATCTTTTATATATATTTGAATGTATGTGTATTATATGTATATATGTATGTTTATTATAATGTATGTATGTACTAAATGCACCTCAAACTTCCACCAGCTTTAACATTATTTCTATCAAAAGGTTGCCTGTAAGAGATTGCATTTAGCGAGAAGGTCGTCTTGTACTTACTATTCCATGTTTTTGGGATGTTCTTGTGTTGTTTTCATTGGTGTACAATAAAAATATATTAATATATTTATGTATAATATACATATATATATATATACTATTCATCGCACAGTACTATCTGTCATCTTATCTTATGCGTCAAGGGTTGTGGGTTCGTTCCTTACTCAGGACAAATATTTATATGGTGACATTTGTGTTTGTCCTGTGTCTAGGTATTAAAATATGTATGTATTTAAGTATTAAATTTGTGATTGCTGTTTTGTCTTATGTCTGTAACACAAGTAAGCGGCTTACCACGAAGTCGACTCAATATATGAGTGTTATCTTTAACTATTTATCTTTATCGATAACTTCATATTAAAAAGTAAAGAGAATTAGTAAAAGTTAGTTACCGGCCGATTAATGAGCAAATATGAGCAGCTGCTTATTTTATTATGAAATGTAAAAAAAGTTCAACATAATCATCGCCATATTTATAGTAGCTGTATTCGAGTGTAACATTTCGCTTGTTGTTACAATATATATAAATAAGTGTACAATGCGTAGTTTCTTTTAACATTACCCACTTAAACGTACCCAAGAGAGTTAAACTACGCTTAACACAGCAACTTTGTCCATTGTACAGTGAGAAACGAACTTTTATTTGACTCACATTCGGAATTTAACAAAGGGTTACATAAATGTATCTTCTTTATCAAACCAGCCATTTATAGTCCACTGCTGGACATAAGCCTCTCTAATATAAAAGGATTATTGCTCATTATTGCTGCGCTGGGCAAGCGTGTTGGCAAACGCAGAGCGCAGCTTTCGTGACGAATATGCTGTTGCCTATCCCCTCCCCGTCCTGTGCATTTGAGCTGCTCTATTTCGAATGGATATACCGCCATCTGTCGGTTCTGTTACCGTACAATTAATGTATGGTACTATAAAAATGCGAATGAAAATATGTCATCACGCTAGCCGTTGGCTTCCTCGGGGAATTTGTCTATAATTGCCGCGATCGGCAGTCGTCGAAACAATCGGCGAGCGTAACTTCGCGACGGAGTTACTGCTACTGAGATAGATGACATTGCTCGTTCCTTCTGGCTTTCATTCAACCGGTTTTGATGGCGCAGTCAGTTGCCTTCCTATCTTGTGCGCCAAAGAGCGTGGGCTCGATCCCCAGCTCGAGCAGAAAAATATTTATATAAATCAAACTCAAGTTTTCTTTTTTTACGAAGGCTCAATACGGGCACTCTCCTAAAATTAATAAAATTAGTATTTACAATTAAAAATTGATTATATACATAATTATAGGTAATACAGACGACCCCAATGACCCACGGGATCACAAAAGCCTTATTTAACTCAAACAATTCTCGTCTGAGTTAATTTTATATCCCGGTATAGTAGTAACTGACGAGCCCGATGGTGCAGATGATAGAGATCAGCGTTGCCAGGTGACCCGATTTCAGCGGAACGTCCCGATTTTTCAATTAAAATTAAATGTCCCGCGCGGGACAGACTCAGTCCCGCTTTTCAGGGATAACTCGACTGTGCGTGCAGCGTGCTGAGGAATGGTCTGATGCCAGAAATAAATGCTCGGTAAATTTAATGAAAGCAGAATTACTCGTCCAGTTTAATCTACAGCTATCCTGTAAAGAGTTCTTAATTTTTATTAATGAGAAAAAGGAAACTTTAAAAGAAGTTCAATCTTTACAGAAATATTATAATTAAAGAAGTAATTCTTGTAAAATTAATTATTTATAAGATTAACTTATTTATATATAATTATTATTATCTTATTGTAAGTTGCAATTTGTAACACTCTATTGTTTGAAACGCCATATTTTTCTAATAAATAGAATAATAATAGATTCGATGACCACCCAAAACAAATATTTATACGGTGATATTTGTGTTTTGTCCTGTGTCTGGGTATGTATTTAAGTAGTGCGAGTGCTTTAAGTGACTTACCACGGAGTCAGGTCAATGTATTACATAGATGTTCTGAGAATTTATTTTAAAAAAGATAACGACATTAGGAATTCCTCTGCTGTTTGATATCCGTAACACAACTGCTTTAAAGCCTTGGGTTAACCGCCGGAGTAGAATAGTACCTACCACTGTACCAGGTGTCGTATAAGGCGACTAAGGTACCAGTACTGACATACATATGGTGGTATATCCATGCGTAATAGTGTAGATTAAATGCACAGGGCGGAGATGGGCAGCAGCATCTCCGTCGTGAATCTACGCTGTGCAATTGCCAACAGGCTTCCCCAGCGCGGCAATTATGGGCAAAATTCCTCCTTTCTTGAAGAGGCCCATGTCCTTTAATAGACTTCCAATGGCTGATATGATGAAGCTATAAGCTACTTATTCTCGTAAAAGAGATGTGTTATTTTTATATACACCAAAAGTCGTGTATGAGATGTGTTGTATTTACATACATAAAAAGATACAGTCACACAACAAAAAATTAATTACAATTCAGAAATCTTTTCTCCATCAGATTACTCAAATACAAAACCTCCAATTTGTCCTGGACCCCGAATATCGCAAATAAAACAATTATATACAGAAACGTTGGTGCCGACGGCCTCGCGTGAAAAACCAATTAAGACTTTTAACGCTCGGGTCGACCTTGAATGACTTGATTTGGAAAAACCGTGTTTACATTAACGGGATACGGTTTATAATTGATTCTAATTTCTAAGTACGTTGCATTAATTCAGTATGAATATAGTTTTAGCATTGAAATGTTTCAGAAAATGCTACTGACGGCTCTTATTTAATGGCGTAGATTCTATCTTGTGCGTCAAGGATTGTGGGTTCGATTCCCACCCAGGACAAATATTTCTATAATTAATATTTGAGTTTCTATTGTATATGTATTGTATTATATTGTGTATACTATTGTATACAATAGTTGTATACTATTGTATTGTAATATTCGACTATTACATTTATGATTCCTATGTTGTCTGATGTCAACATCTCGGAGTCAGGTCAATGTATGACACATTGTAGGAATTTATTATTGTTTTTCTTTATAAAATTATGCTATATGGGATAGTCCATGTGTGGAACATTCCAGAATCTTTGTAATCTTAGTGTTATATCTAAATATTTTACAACATACTCACACATTACATTAATATAATCCTTACTAATATTATAAATCCGAAAGTAACTCTGTCTGTGTTTGTTACGCAAATTTTTCATTAGACATAAGAATTGTAAGGGGTCGAAAGGGGTGATGAAAAGTTGTATGGAGGTATCGCTATTGTTAGTGCTAGAAGCGTAAAACTTATTATTAAGGCTATTGATTGTATATATGAATAAATATAACAAATTCAAATCAAAGTTTATGTAAGCTAAAGTAAATAGGTATGGTGCCCAAAGAAAATACTGCACGCGGACGAAGTCGCGGGCACAGATATTATAATTATATTTCAGAACTAGAGTGTAAACACAGGTAAGCAGTGACAGAGAATAATTATCATGATAAACAATAGTACTTCCCTCTGTATCAGGTATTATAACAGGCAACTGAGGGACCGACCATTCATTTTTCGGACGAACCTATTCTAGCTCCACCGAAAAAAGGGACAGACC
This sequence comes from Heortia vitessoides, assembly GCA_020976665.1. Lineage (NCBI taxonomy): Eukaryota > Metazoa > Arthropoda > Insecta > Lepidoptera > Crambidae > Heortia > Heortia vitessoides. Next base: position 7,391,732 of record JACJUM010002842.1, read on the forward strand.
AATAGCAGTATATCCATTCGAAACAGCGCAGCTCATATATAGCTGGATAGATATGAACTGCAAGTATCTCTATCGCGATCCCGCTCGATAGCTTAATGCGTCTCTTTAGATCATACTAGCACGTTGCCAACCTTGTGACTGGAAGATATTATGTCACTTTACCGTCTGCCAATGCTGTTGGCGGTAGAAATAGGTGAGACTGTTGTGCCAATATAGTCAACCTTTGTATAAGGTCTACAAAGAGCTGAACAATAATATATATTATTGTCAAAATGAATAACAATGTAACAAAATTCCGCAGTATTCATCTAAATAATTATTAAATTCACCGTAAAAATCTCCATCGTACCCTTTAAAAGCAGCCGCAAGATTTTATATTCCAATGAAATCCTTCCTATAATCCCAAATAGGTAATAACCAATAGGCAGCATACTTTGCCCCTAAACGTGCTAAAAATAAGCTTGCGAAGATTTACAATGGCTTTTACGATCTGCTTCAGTCCTTTAAAATAGTCGTTTGAGACGTGCCGATAAGGTAGAGACGCGCTTGAGGAACGTTAAGAGCGGCCACGCACATTGTTTGAGGGTTCTTGATGCCTTTTTTATTCATAGACTAGCTGTAGACCGCGACTCCAATCGTTAAAGAAATAAACACAAATGGGAACATTTATTGAAGAGATTTTAATTTGCAATGTACCAATTTGTAAATAATCACATTTATTCCTTTATGAAATTCCACATACAACACAACGGTGGCGCGTGTACTTTTGCGTACAAATAATCTATCTCTGTGCCAAATTTAATTTAAACCAGGTCAACCGATCTTGCGCGAATGAATAATGTCCACACATCCTTCTATGCCTTATCTATTATATAAATTCTAAAAATGCCTCCCTCAGTCGCCCTCTCACTATCACTCCTAAATCCTAAATACAAGACACGCATTTTTTTGGTAGAGCAGTACACCGAATGCACCGAGAGCGTCCAGTCCCTGCCATTCGAACAATTACCGACCTCATTGCTCTCTTTGCGAGAGCGTGTGCACTACACATGCTCTCGCAAAGTCCTTTTATTTTGTTAATGTTTACAACGACGTTAACTGTAGCTGAAATCCGGTCTTGGTGGCTTCCTCAAGTGACGGCCGTCACTCCCGCATTTGCAATAAAATGAATTATAAATAAATAAATTTACACACCATTTCATACATTGACCTGACTCCATGATAAGTCGCTTAAAACACTTGTGTTACAGACGTCAAGCAACAGAGGAATCACAAATATAATACATATTCAACACCCAGGCACAGAACAAATACAAATATCATCATATAAATATTTGTCCTGTGTGGAGATCGAACCCACTAGTTTCGCACAAGATATAATCGCTACCACCTGCGCCATCAGGCCTTTCGACATCAACAACAATTATCCTTTTTAATAATATAAATGCGACAATTTGTTAGAATGTGTGGATGCATGTTTGTTACTCGTTCATACAAAAACTACTAAGTTGATTGTAATGTGCAATATAGTTCATACATCAGAGTTACACTTAGGCTATAATTGACAAAGTTTTTATTGCAAAATATGACGGAAAGTGTTGTTTGCGCACCAAACGCCTGCTTAGTTCCAAGAGCAAACCTGCTGATCATCATGTTGTGTTCGCAATACACTCAGGAACGAAAGCTTTTCTTCATTCAAAATCACTTCTCTGTACGACTCTCAGCCTGTAACACTAAATTTGTCTGTTAATGCGTCCCGGCTAAAACCCAGAACTAATTTTGATGAACTTCGTTCGGCTTATATAAAGTACTAATAACGCGCAGACAAAGTCGCGGCCATTGATTAGTTTATATGTATAATATGTATATCGCATATACACTTAAAAGACATCAAATGTGTACAATTGTTTTTTTATTTTTATTACCAACTATCGGCAGAGTAAAACTGTACGTCTCCCTGTACCAGGTATCGTAAGAGGTGACTAAGGTGTCAGAACCGACAGAAGGCAATATATCAATCCTAAACAGTGCAGCTTAAATGCGCAGGGTGGGATGGGCAGCAGCATCTCTATCGCGATAGCTACGCTCTGCGATTGCCAACACGCTTGCCCAGCGCGGCAATTATGGGCAAAATTCCTCTTGTCTTGGGGAGGCATGTGTCTAGCACTAAACTTCCAATGGTTAGCCTGATGACAGGTAACAGAAAAACATATTTTCACCTCTCTCACAACTGCGTTTTCAAAATCATATAACATAGCGGTACCCTAAAATCCTTAAGTCGTAAGGCTTTGATCTAAACATGCTCATTAAAACCGTATTTTTTCATCCAATGATGCTAAATCACGGTATTCAAATGATTCGCCGCAAGATAAAATTTACACACATTTCTGGTGGAGATTTTCGGAAATATTTTTGATTGTTTATCTGGATTTGTACTCACAACCGTTCAAACCTCGTGTTCGACACTCGTCAACACGAGGTTTGAACGGTGAAGGTTCTTCGGATATTTGCGTCAATAACATCACTGAATTCCATTTGCTTTTCATGTTTTCCTGGTATTTATATTAAGTAATTTTTATGTTTTATATTTTTTTCAATATCACTACTATATATTCCAATACAATAGGAGGTACTATTCTACGATGCTGGCGACGTAAGAGGTGTCAGAACCGACAGATGGCGGTATATTCACCCAAAAGTGCAGTTCATACACACAAGGCGGGATAGGCTGCCCTCTGCGGTTGCCAATACGCGTGCCCAGCGCGGCAATTATGGGCATCCTATCCTGGGGAGGCCTATATCCAGCTGTGGCCTATATTTAATAGCAATGTATTTGCTAAACACGTGCATATCTAACTAACTTCTCTTCTAGATATTTGTATACCACCATTTATCGTAATTTAAGAATTATTATTATAATTATTAGAAATGTTCAGAATAACTAATTCTCTGAGAAAAATATGTTTTCTACACTTTGTTTGCGTCTACAGAAACATTTTCTTTTTATTAAAAATGTCTTTTTATAGCAGTTTCATTACCGGTTTTTTATAAGTGCTGGACATTTGACAAACCATATTTTTCTCATGAAACAAAATATCTAACGATTATTGGCTTTCTTTGAAGCAAGCGTATAAAAATAGAAACAAATTAAAGAACTTATTTATCAATAAATTGTGCGTGTCAAAAATTTACCTACAAAATGATCATATTATAAGTAATTCTATAAATTCTATACATCTAAAAAAAACTGGTGTTTCTGTTTGTAATATTAAAATAACAGCTATCTACCACATGCATATAAATGTTTATACGGTACACATACCAAAATACATTTTTTGACAATTTTTGTCTGTCTGTCTGTTTGGTCTGGCTAATCTCTGAAACAGCTGGATCGATTTAGATGGGACTTTCACTGGAAAATAGCTGATATAATAAGGAGTAATTAACATTATCATCGTTGCATAACATCATCAACATAATAGATCAATAACAATGTAGTAAAAAATATAGAGCTTTCGCTGTGTGGGCTGCGTAAAGGTTTAACCTCAGGTAAGTCAACCCTTTACGCAAAAAGTATGTAAGAATGCGGATGAAGTCGTGGGCACAGCTAGTGCACAGTAAATTCACACCATATCTCATACACTGATCTGACTCCAGGTTAAGTACCTTAAAGCAGTTGTGTTACGGATATCAGACAATAGAGGAATTACAAATATAACTCAATATATTCTTTTAACACTTAGACACTTTTCAAGATCAAGACACTAACAAATATTCATTTTCATTATTTTTGTCTTGTATAAATATCGAACGGACAATCTTATATATAATCTAGTAAACCTTAGCTTACAATATGGACTCTACCGCCATCGCAATTTACATAACAAACTTGAAATATAATAATGTTGTATTTTTATGTAAATCGGCTGAAATATCGCAATGATTCATTATAGCAGCTGTGAAAACGTTTACTGCTGTACATAGGCCTCCTCAAGTAATGGGGAATTTGAGATATAGTTTCGTGACGGTAATGTACTGACGCATTCGAGCTTCACTGCTGCAGGTGGATACACAGCCATCTGTCGGTTCATGTCGCTTCTTACGACTCCTGGTACAAAAGGGAAGTACTATTTTGCCAATGGCGGCCAAATGGTTACAATTGACAAAAACAACCGTTCTGACCTCAATTTATTTTTGCAATTTAATAAATACAAGTTTTATTTATACATAACAGAATTTTGTAACTCGAATTAATTTTTTGCATATTTAAATATAGTGAACATTACGACGGGAGTTCTAGTATGCATTCAGTATACTACCAAGCCTGTAATGAATCCAAATAATATCAAATTCAAATTAATTGATTGCTTGTCACATTACATTAACATCGTGGACAAAATACAATATTAAATAGAGTTTCATGTGACGCCCTGCAAGGGCATTGCAATATGTAAGAACTAACTACGAGCTAGCTTTAATAATAATGTCCAATTTATATAATCTAGTTAACAATAAAGTTAATTACAATAAATTAACATTTAATCTACAATAGAATTGATTAAAATATTTGTATTTTAAATAGATATTTACACAAAAACACAGCATTGATAAATTGGTTAATTATTAATTATTTTTATAAAGTGGAAAAGACATTAAGTTCACACTATTCAGCGTTTACTTTATCATCAAAAAGCTCTAGTATGTTATAATAACATTTTTTTAAAGGAAGATTTTCAAAGTTTTCATAAACAGAATTGAAAATTCTTTATTTCTTTTTTATTAGGGATATTATTATAAATTTGTATTGCCATGTTGTGAGGACTGAACGACACTATATGTATATATCTAACGAACAACAGAATTAGTTTTATGGAGCCCCAAATTCCTACCTAAAATTATTTAGATCCCTAACATAATTTTGAATTTCTTCTGAATTCTTCTGAGTGCTATTGGAAACTTAGATACCAATTTTTTTCAACTGAAATACATCGTTTGGTGCTAACCTTTGAGACTTGATATGAAAATTTTAAAATTCACATCAAAGAAGTATCTATTTGTAGAAAAACGTGAGAGTTTTATTTAAATAGCGAATCCTTCTTTCAATTCGAAAACTTCTTAATTTGAGTTGTAGTCACCTTTATTATGAATATAAAAAAAGCCATAAAAAGGTCACTAATTTGTGTGCCAAAATTAAATATATGTATTAAAGTGTTTTATTTGTGATTCCTATATTGACTGATATCTGTAAGACAAGTCGCTTAAAGCGACTTATTTCGAAGTTAGGTTAATCTATGAGTTGTGTTGAGCTTCTAATAATTATTTGTTTATAATTATTGAATTTTTAAAGCTATTCTTTTTGTGTAAGATGTAATTGGTAAATTTTCGAAAAACCACCTTTTATATCCGATAGAAAAAAAAGCTGTCTAGGCGGGATGAATTGGAGTGAAATTTCGTGGGATATTTTCAAATTCTCATGCCTTCTTAACAAATTTTATTAGTCTTAAATGACGGTTCATTAACCTTCAGCTTTTAGAATTCTATGTTGTTACCTTTAAATGTACATTACCTTTTTTGATAAACGAATTGGTTGACTAATCTGGCGGTTTTATGAGGTCACTCGGCTGATATAGAACCTCAAAGGTCGCAAATTGTGCGGTTGCAGAAGAATTTTCTCTTCGAAACGTTTTAAGTACATATATTGTTTTTTTCATTATTTATGAATATACTAATAGTGTTTCTAACTTGCGCGCCAATGATCGTGCATTCGATCCCCACCCCGGACAAATATTTATATTTGTGTTTGTTCTGTATCTGGTTAATAAATATGTTCCTTAACTCATGTCCGTAATACAAGTGCTTTAAGCGACTTATCTCGTATCAGGTAGATAAACGGGATTTTACGTGAATTTATTTGTTATTTACAAAATATATTGGATATTAAGAACATCTAATCTAAAAATAACATCAGGCTACAGCATTACGGACTACAGAAAGGTGTTCTTCAAAGAAGGTAACAGTAGATTTTTTTAATAGTCAGCAGTCCGCGTGTGTTACTTCTAAGGTTACAGATTATTATTGATCCCCAGAAAATAATTCTAATTTTGGTATGGTAAAAACACAAGTTTCCGCGAGATCTCATACGAAACCACGTAAACGTAGTTGCAGAAAATATCCTAGTATCTAGTTAAATCGCAACAACAAATATAACTGGAATAAACAATTCAATTAATTGTGGCGAGGTTGAAAATAAACTACTTTTTGGCGAGGCGATAAAGCATTTTTGTTTTCACTCGCTCCATAACTCAACGGGTGGCTAGATTTTAAATTATTTTCAATCTGCAAGTGCAACGTACCGCATGGTGGTGATTTACACCAATTTGTTTTAAAACAATTTAATAAAATTACCATGGTTGTGGTTAGCAACAGAAATCTGCAAGCGATTTTTATTTTAGGCTTTTGTTTTAATGATTAATAGAAATGCACTTGTATTATTTACTTCCAATAAATTCGATATGTCTGCCGAAATTGATGGTTGCTTAAAAAATTGTTTATTATAAATTTGAGGTAGACCTTATACAAAGGTCGTTTGCATTGGTACCTCACCTATTTCTACCGCTATACGGGAGTGTTCGTATGGCTCTGTTCCAGTTTGAAAGGTGAAAAATTGAAATTACTGGGTAATGTGATATAATATTTATTTATTGCATAAAATGTACAAATGGCGAACTTAATGCCAGATGGCATTATCTCCCAGTCAACCATTACACAAAACAGAAAAAAATATGTTTGTAGTGGTGCAGGCAATATATATAAGCCATATAGATAAGCGTGGCATACATATTTGTATAAATAAACGAAATAAATGCATATGATATAAAATATGTATATATATACAATAACGTACATCAGAAATAGGGTTATAAAGTTAGAGAAGCAGCATCATTAAATAAAGTACAGAGACAGCGTTTCAGGGTAAATTTGTTTGGGGATTGCTTAACATTCAACGGAAGCTCGTTCCGGAGTCGTATAGCTGTCACTGTAAAAGAGTTTGTCAAAAAACTAGTAATGAGAAGGAGTGAAGAGCGAGAGAGTATTAGAAGAACGGGGATTACATTCGTGAGAGGAAGATAGGAATGGGAATCTGCCCTTTAAGTAAATTGGTGCGTACGGTTTAAAAAGTATTGAAAATAGTATGGTTAGAACTCGAATTTTGAGACGTTCACGAATAGGAAGCCAGCCGAGAAGACAACGGTAATGGGATATATGATCGTATTTATGCAAACCGAAAATGAAACGAAGACAGTTGTTTAATAGACGATCCAATTTATTAAGGAGTTCTTGAGAGATATTAGTGCAGCACACGTCACCATAGTCAATTATGGGTAAAACCAAGGATTGAATAAGAAGAGTTTTGGTTTTAGTAGGAAATGTTTTGATCGATAGAGAGCACGAAGCGTTCCAGTAACCTTACTGCTGATTTCATTAACATGTGTATCCCAGGTTAAGGAGGAGTCGATAAGTCGGCCAAGATTCTTAACGCATGTGCTGTAGGGCACTACCACGTTATTAAAAATTATATCTTCAAGTTACAAAGATGGATGAAAAGTATATATATATATAATATATATAACATATAAAGTATATATATAAAATTTTTTTTTTCGGAAAACCAACTTTTAAAGCTGTCTAGGTGGGATGAATTGGTATGGGTTGTAAAAACAGGTGTGTAGGTAAATGAGCAGCAGCATACCCATCGTGTAGCTATGCTCTGCGATTGTTCCCATGCTGGCATGGCAAAAATTATACTTTCTTGTAACAGCCCAAATATTAAATACAATATTAAATATAATACAATATTCGAAAATTTCTGAACTGTTCTATTTATATTCTTAAAGTGAAAACCTTTGTTCTAGAACCTTGTATTCCCTTTTGATCTCGAATGTTTCTCGGAAAAGATGGCAAAACATAATTAAATAGAGACAGTTAAGTTATTTCGAACATTTCAAAAAGAAAAAAAGTTGATAGTCCTAAAAAGCTAACTGTCTTAGTCCAGCTAGAAATGATATTTTAGTTTGTAACTTCCTAGAATATTTTCCGGTAAAGTGTTCCTAAATTAAAGCTTTATAGCTAATCGAGCGGGTATAAATATCAATAGACATTTACGAATTAAAATTTGTTACGTTTCTTACATACCAAGTAAATGTAGATACTTTATTTTTATCTCTGTCGGTATATATAATCAATTTATTACTATCAATCAATCAATCAATCTATTACTAGTAAAACTTCCTTGTTGATCCCGGTACCATGGGAGTTCAATTCCAATATTAAATACCTAATGTATTTAACTTAATTTATAATTTAGTATTTCTGATTTAATATTTTCAATTATTATTATTTTTGTCTTTTGCTTGATGGCCATATGTACATACAAAATATTTTTTATGAGCAAAAATTAAGAAACAAAAATGATATAAAAAAAATACAAAAATAAGAGGTAGATAATATTCCATTCTATTTTACTCCCGATTCATTGGACCCCATACAAACTCGATACTAACAAAGACAGAATTACGAAACTCGAACCTGCATTTTTCCTCGCCAGGGGAATGAACCACCGTTGTACTACCCAGACCTCACTTACTACTTAAGGTTTTCTAGGATATCACAAACGTCATGTCACATTACCCAGTAATTTCACTGCCTCTCTCACCGTTCAATTATGAACACAGCAATACACACAACAAGGTGAGAGTGAGGTACCAATGCGGACGATCTTAGTTTGAGGTCCAGCTGTACATCTTGTTCATAATGAAGAAAGAGTCAACATTTGTACAGTCTCATGCCCTTAAAACACGAACATCTAAAAAAAACCTATAATATCAGGCACGAATAAATTATTTAAATACAACCAAGTTGAATGAACTTAGAAAAAAATTCTTTATAACAACGCCCTCTTTATGAAAAGTAGATTAGGCTTATATAAATAAGGAACTTTGGAAACTTTCTGCCTTCGTACAAGGAAGCACAATATAAAAGCTTTTTAAGCTGCCATAAATAAACTTGGTGAAATTGAGAATATAATGTTTAACGTTAATATTTTACGTGACCTGCAATTCTGATTTAATAAATTAATTTCAAACATTTTAACTGATATTGTTAATTTGAAACAGAATCAGTTACATCAGCTTTAAAATGAGGATTGTTTAACGTTTACATTGTTTGTACGACGTTTTGCTAACCTTATGCCAACCGTTTTTAAGAATTCAAATAATTCACTCAACATCTCATACATTGACCTGACTCCGTAGTAGGTCGCCTAAAGTACTTGTGTTACGGAATTCAGACAACAGAGGAATCACAAATATAATACTTAAATAATATATTCCACACCCAGTAATAGAAAAAACACAAATATCAATATAATATTAATAATAATAACTTTATTCAACAACAAAAGGTAACTTAAACTAAAATACATTTTGATACTTAGGTACCTAAACTAGGTCTAGCCTGTTCTTATAGGCACCTAGATATATATTTGCTCATAATATATATATATTTGCTCTGGTTGGGAATTGAACCCACGATCTTTGGCGCACAAAAAGTTAAATAAATCCAAATAAAATCAAACAAAATTCCATATTGAAGTTGTGTCAATATTTGAAATATTTCACAAATTTTTATTAAATATTAGTTATTAATTTTATACGTTCGCATTCCCATCTCCGCAGTAGGTGCTGACATTATCTTGTAATCTGTGATCAATTCTGTGACATGATACCAGGAAAATGTTATTTTCCAATCTTCTCTGATGAAATTGAGATGTCCTTTTAATTTACCTAGCTTCGCGAAGTATCAACAAAATAAAACGGTGTTCCTTCGCGAATAATTTTGGTATTTCAAACTTTTTTTGTTGGTTGGATTTGTCCAGGACTTAATCATGGACTGCAAAGGTTTTTTGTTGACCTTCCATGTACCAGACAAACCCAACGAAGTTAAGAAGGCTGAAGGCTGTGTTCTTTGATTCCTGTTGGAACCCTCCATTTAATTTAGCCGATGTAATAGTGACCGCAGTCACAGCCAAGCTTTCACTGATCACAAGCTATCACTGGTCGAAAATCGACCATAATCCATTAAATTTTTATATACGAACTCTGTTTAGTTTCTTGTTATTGTTATTATTAGCGCAGTCAAAATTGTAATTATCAATAAAATGAAAGATAATGCAATCACTAAAGCCCATAGATATATAATGTTTATTTAATTGTTCTATAATTTTAATGACGTGAGGTACCGGCAAAGTAGAATAGTACCTCCCTCTGAACCAGTAGTCGTAAAAGGCAACTCAGGTACTTAAACTGACAGATAGCGGTGTATCTATCCGAAACATTGTAGCTCAAATACGGGAGGGGTGATCGCAAAAGCTGTGCTTTGTGATTACCAACACGCTTACCCAGTGCTGCAATTATGGCCGAAACTCCCCCGTTTTCTTGGGGAGGCCTATTGCCAGCAATGGCTATATAATTATGTAATGCTTAACTTTCTCCAAATTGATTGAAAAGCTATCAATCTTGCTCAATCAACTCTCTAGTCTCTAATCTAACTTGAGTGCTGCTTCACCTGCTTCGGCCATTTTTTTTATTACAGAGAAAAATAATAGTATTGTAAATTTAAATCAATTAATCTGTGCGTGGCGGTTCTTAGTTATTTTTATATTCTCACTTCTCTTAAACAAGATGCTGTGAAGCATACCGGCAGTGCTGTAAGGTACCAGCAAAGTAGAATAGTACCTTCCACTGTACCAGGTGTCGTAAGAGGTGGCTAAGGTACTAGATTTCTTGCATAGTTTAAATGTTGCTGCATTTTAGAATTATTCCTGGAATAACAAGATATCCTCAGGAATGAGATATGAAGTACCGACTTTGCGGATATAGATGCGGGAGGACAGCTAGTAGGTATATAGATATGTTCAAGCAGAATCCACATCGATGATGATGATACCAATAGTTTCCAGCATATAGAGTACCCACTGTCTTGTTTCATATCAGCAAGAGTCCATTCAAATTCATAATCGGTTCGTTGTCAACTCTTGAGTTCAATTAGAATTTTTTTTGGTGATCCCATATTTTTTCCAAGCCATTTTCGAATAGCATAAAATTTTTTTAGAACTATTCGTAAATCCAATTGACTTTCATTCGAATACCCGTGATATTCGTATGAATAGAAAACTCTGTATTGCTCCGCATTCTGTGTACCAGTGGCTATGAGATTAGTGTTTCAATGGATTTATTTTTGCATACCTATTTCCAATGGTTTTAAAGATTAATTTTGTGAAATCGTATTTGTATATATCCGTATATATGATGTCCTAGCCGTGAGGTACCGGCAGAGTAGAATAGTGCCTCCTAGTACCAGGTGTCGTAAGACAGATGGCTGTGTATCCATGCACGTAGCATGCCTCTCGCGAGAACCGCTCTGCGATGCAAGCGTGGTGGCGCTTACCCAGCACACCAATTAACTTTCTTTTAATTAACCCCCCTTTCTTTTGGAGGCCTATATCCAGCAGTGGACATAAGTATGGCGACAAGCAAGTGATAGCTTTGACACGAACGTCTTTAGGCTGCGATTGTTCGATGACTTCGTAGCATAAAATAAATAGAAATACGTTCTAAGGATGTTATGATGACGAGGGTTATTTTCTAGATGTTAGCGCGTTCACAACTCATAACTGAACTACATTTTAAACGGCTTTAAAACGCGGTTTACTTATCTTTTAACATTTTTTGACCGTCGTTTTGATTTAAACGGTTGCCGTAAGGTAACCGAAACAAAAATCCGCTCTTACGACATCTGCTGCTGCAGTGGGAGGTATTATTAAACTGCCGGCAGCCTACAGCAAACGATCATTACACGCAATAAAACTAATCTTAAGTGGTTTATAGTAAATAAACCTTACTATAAACCACTTCTGTTCAAATTGGATACGCTTAATTACTTACCACGCTGAGTAAACGATGCGAGTTATTACGTCACATACATCTCGAAGGTTTGTTGAAATGCCGTAAAGGACCCCTCAGGAAGAATCTTAATTGTTAAAGTTCATATATAGATTGTATATACGTTTTAGAACGTTCAGACTGTCAAAATTCATCCATTAAAGAAAAAGGGAGGTGCAACGGTAATATAAAAGTTCTTTAACTTAACGCGGGAGGGTTTCTCTCGGCGGGACGCCATTAGTCAAGATATATACAAGCTAAATAATATTATAATAATTGTTGATACACAACTCTTAAACGTTGGCCTGTCTTCTCGGTAAGTCGCTAAAAGCACTTGTGTTAAGGACATCAGAAAAAGAGGAATCAGTAATACTTCAATACATACATCCAACACCGAGACGCACGACAAATATAAATATCATCATATAAATATTTGTCCAGGGTGGGAGTCGAAACCACGACTCCTGGCGTATGAGATGGGATCACTTCCATCTGTGCCACTGAACCCGTCAATTAAGGTTCTTCCGGTGGAGTCTGTGGTGTGTATGTCTGAGGAGACAAACGCCATGAAATTATTTTTATTAATTCATATTTGCCGCAAACAAGAACTCTTTCAGCCCTAGTTTGTAGAAAAAATATAGAGTGGACTCTTATTGTTATGAAGTGATCAAACAAGCATACGGTCCGCGTGTTGATAAACGGGACCACACGCTATAGACACCCATGTCATTACAAAGATATCACTAGTGTGTTGCCACCTTGTGACAACAACTGAATATACAGTGTCACATTTACCCAATAATTTCACTGCCTCTCATCATCATACCAGTAATACCAAGTATCATACCAAGAAAGCATAATTGCCGCGCTGGGCAAGCGTGTTGGCAATCGCATAGCGCAGCTTTCGCGATGTGAAAGCTGCGCCCATCCCCGCCCTGTATATTTGAACTGACTTTTTGCATGGATATATCGCCATCTGTCGGTTCTGGTACCTTAGTCGCTTCTTACGAGACCTGGTACAGAAGGAGGTACTATTCCACTCTGCCATTACCTTACGGCTATACAATACAACTGCCTCTCTTACCATTTAAAATGGAACACAGCAATGCGAACATTGCTTTTTGGTAGAAGTAGGTGAGGTCGTATTGAATTGTAACAAAATAGCTTAAGGATTGGTGCATTGCTTGATGGACCAAGGATAGCCCATAGACGAGCCCCGACCGCCGTCCGAACGCGTGCGCCAACATCATACTGTAAGATAAACAGGCAGCGATAGTTTGTCATTGTTTTGCTCGAGCTTTTAAGCTGTCTACTGCAATTTGATCGCAATCAGACTTAGTTCCATTCCGTGTGGAGTATATTCTTTATTTTATTTCACGAACAAATTTGGAAAGCAAACACACTGTGAAAGGCCAACATTAAGACTGAAAAAAGATTCAAAAAGAGAGAAAAATAATCTACTCCACAATTATATCTTCATCACATCAGCTATTAAAAGTCCACTGCTGAACATAGGCGTCCCCAAGTAGGAGGGAATTTTTCCTATAATTGCCGCACTGGGCAAGCGTATTGGTGATCGCAGAGCGCAGCCTTGACGGAGGGAATGCTGCTGCCTATCCCGCCCTGTGCATTTGAGCTACACTGATTCGGATGGATATAACGCCATCTGTCGGTTCTGGTACCTTAGTCGCTTGTTACGACATCCGATACAGAGGGAGATACTATTCTACCCTGCGGGTCACTCACATCTACACTCTTTTCGCGAGATTGTGATAAATGATCGTGTTATTGCTAGGATGTCGCATTTCAAATCTTGAACCTGAAGGTACAATTTAACATTACCTTTTTATTACTGTTGCAACAACTGTTGATTGCTAGTATTATTAGATAATAGTGGCTGTAAAGAGTACCAGGTTATTCAATTAAACCTAATCTCCCCATTTGGACGACCACGTCGTACAGCAGACCTGAGGTTTCCGTCGTCTCCGTAAAAATTATTGAGACGTCCTACAAAAACAAGCGAATTAGCCCAACACAAAATCGAATGTCGCACATTCCATGTTTTGAAGCGCGAAATGTAGCGCGGATAATAACGCGAATATCCAAATAAGCGTTAATGCTGAAAAAGAGCTAAAAAAGAAATCCTGATTGTATATTGTCTGGCTCAATTGTTTAACTAAATAAACGAGTGAGGTTTCGTTTGGGTTAAAAATATAGTAGCCGAATAAAAACTTATCAAGGAGAGTCTAATTTGTAACAGCAAACCTCATTTCGCTCCGGGAAAGACTCAAATATTTATTTAATTTAAGCCCAGACAACAGGCAAAAGACAATTTTTCAGACGCCTTCTTTTTTCGCAGAGTAAAATGTGGAGTGATGTAATCAAAAGCGTTTAATTAATAAACAAGTATTCAGACAGCGTAGGCTTTATTAATTTATACAGCCTCGTAATTAAAAATACAAATATGACGTTGATAGGGGAACGAAAGTTTGGGCGTGGTCCGTTTGTTGAGAGAACACGGATTAAATATTAATTAAATAAATATATACATATTAATACGTAATGAGAATTTTTATCCCTTTTTCAAGAAAATTGCGCAAACTGATAAACGTGAAAATAGGAAAAAAGAAACCATTTCATACAATACTGTTTCAATCATATATTGACATACTAAAAGGAAAAAAAAATCAAAGGTCTACTCTCGAGTATTTATAAAATAATGTCGAATTACAACTACCGGACGACCACTGTAATTTTTTTTCTGTAGTAAATTTTACTTACTAAAGAGAATAAGCTTTCCTCTATAAGGAATTCTATTCTTAGAGATCTAGCTATAATAAAATTTCCATCTGTGTTACGTAACATACCGGTACCGATAGTTGGCGGTATATCAAACAGGCGCAACTTGTATTCAGTAAAGCGGTGATGGGCAGCAGCATCCTCATCGCGAAGCTACGCTCTGCGATTGCCACCACGCTCGCTCAGGGCTGGGCAGGTCTATGTCTAGCAGTAAAGGACCTGTGACTGATATGATGATGATAAAGGCAATTTTAACTGATACTCTTTATTGACTAAAGCAGGAACGCGTATCAAACAAACAGCATATACCTTTGTATTAATTAAAATAATAAGTTTGGATAACCGTTATCGAATTACACATTTCGATAAAAGCACAGTTTTCTTTATTTCTACAGAATGTAAAGGTTTTATTTGTTTTTATTTGTTTCAGGTAAACCGGATCAAATCACAATAGTACATTCGGAGCTGGAATGACAGTTTATTGCACTGAAGAATAGATTGATAATATCTGAAACAGGTTAGTTAAATAAACTAACGAAATATTATTTTTAGTAACTCTTCGTTCACACATTATATATGCATAGTGAAATTGTAATATCATATTCATAAGTTTTTGAAATAGGCATATAAAAGTATGAACCATACCTTTAACAAAAATATGCTTTCTGTCTGTATTTTCTCACGGTCTATTTGAGGTAAATTCGGAAACGATTCAACTCCAATCCTCTTAAAACTTCATCCGATTACCGAAAACCTACCCCACAAATACTTCTTACAACACGTGGTTTGCGTGATCGTGAGTTACAAATGTACGTGTTAAAGTGCAGGATGACGCATTATTAATCTTGAACCTAAAGGTATGAGGTAACATTTCCCTCTACTTTACTTCAATCCTTTTAAAACTTAATCATCATTATCATAGCAGCTGTTAAACAAACGTCATAAAACACTGATGGATATATACTTCCTCAAGAAAGGGTGAATTTGTCGCCATCCATGATTACCGCGCTTGGCAAGCGTAGCTTGGCTTCGGGAATACAGCTGCAGCAGTTAAGTGGCATTTGAGATACTCAGTTATACCGTTGGGTGGATATACCGCCATGTATCAGTTTTGGTAAAATATGTTATTAAAGCTTGAGTCTATAAAAATGTTTTGAATTAATTGGTGTCTTTTTTCTGGTGCTTTAAACAAAATTTCACTACTAATGCTAAAGAGACAATCTAAATACATTTTCTCTCCTTATTTGCTTATCGTAGTGTAGTGCCACATAAATGAGGACATTGAAAATCGCGGATGTAAACATATTACTAAAAATATACAATAAATTCGTTGGGGCCGTGGGCCATGAATCTATGCTCTATTTGCCCACGAGGTAGAGACAAAAAAAATACTGATTTACATGCATAAGTTACAATAATTTTGTTTAAAATGTAACATTGATTGTATAAAACCAACCAGCATTCTAAATCGCTTTAGAATGCCGGAAATTTAGAAATTCGCTTCAGCCCATGACTTGGACACAGTGATGTATGAGGTGTTTGCATAAACGCTACGATCGTTAGTAAAGAAAAATAAATCATCCAAAGCGGTCGTGTAACTGAACATATACTTTGTAAATGAAAAATAACGACGCCTTAATGATTGTACGAAAAAAGGAATGGTATTCGATATTATATATATATTTTAGAGGAATGAGCAACGTTCTTGGGTACTTGAATAAAACTGGCCTGTTGATTTATTATGTATCCTACTATTAGGTCTATGTTACTGCTATAGAAGGTATTTATTACAGTCAATCAATGGATATGCTACAGTTAATATGTTTATATTATTTCGACTGATAAAATAAATAATTATAATTATAATTTCATCATACCAGCCATTTAAAGTCCACTGTTGGACATCAGCCTCCCCAAGTAAGTGGGATTGTTACCCATAATTGCCGCGCTCGGCGAGGGTGTTGGCAATCGCAGAGCGCATCTTTCGCGACAGCGATGCTGCTGCCCATCCCCGCCCTGTGCATTTTACCTATAATCTTTTGGATGGATATACCGCGATCTGTCAGTTTTGGTACCTTAATCGCCTCTGACGATACTGCGCTCTGCAATTGCCAACACGCTTGCCCAGCGCCGGAACTATGGGCAAAATACCTTTATTGCATGGGGAGGCCTATGTCCAGCTGTGGACTTCTAATGGCTTGTTTGCTGAACAAATTAGGTAAACCATGAAAGTGTAGCTTCAGTAGTGGTAAAAAATATTTAGTATATTCAGGAAACATGCTTTTTCTTTTCCGCGCCCATCTGCCATCATGTTGTTTTATTGGAATAGAATATCTAAGAGAATTTTATCAAAATTTTCGGAACGATTCATCATGACGATTACAATGTAAATTATATGAAATGCTAATTTCTAGACTAGAACTTAATGAGCATTAGACTGTTCGAGTGATAACGCTGTACTTGAAAATCATTCAGCTGAATTATGAGCGAGTGTAATTACCGAAAAATTGTGATAATGCAATTTATCGGTAGCCAATATACTTGCTTTTTAAGGTTACAAGGTTTAAAAAGAGAAAAGGATACCCTAAGAATCACTTTCTTGTCTGTATGTATGTCACAGATTTTTTCCCCTTGAAGACACGTGTAGGTTAGGTTAGGACTTAGGGCATCCCCAAGATAAACTGAATTCTGACCATAATTGCTGTCAGAGCGAAGCTTGGAGACGGGAATTCTGCTACCCATACCAACCCGGACAACCCTGTCCTAAGTCTAAATTGGTAGCAGCATTATACCGCTCTAAGCATTATACCGCTCTATCGGTTCCGGCACTTTATTGACCTCAACGCCTGTTACTTGGTGGTACTATTTTCTTCTGCCAGTACCCCATTGCACAGGGTTTTGAATCAACAATTGTAATGTTATTCTCCATTGTGTTTCTAAAGTCAACCACGGCAACGTTTCTTTTAACCACATCCAGGCAGACCGTTTGAGTTACAGCCAGATATACAATTAGTTGAAATTCAAAAGAATGTATTTCCCGAAATTCTCCAAAAGAATTGTGCTTATAAATTTATTTCAAAAAACTGGTGGTTTCATTGTTTCTAAAATTAACTTCTGCTTGAAATATCACTAGAAACATTAGGGGAGCACTTTTTACCAGCGTATTCTTTTATTGCCTTAGTTTGAGTTGGAAACCCAACTATGTATTTCTGAATTGTTTCGTTCCAGTAATTTTTCTTGCAAATCTATTTATTAATTTTCTGATATTGAAGCTAAAGAATTTTCTTTTTTATTTGGTTTAACGCGCTAATCCAAGTAACTACCGATCCGATTTAAAAAAGTATTTTAGTGTTTATTAGCCCATTTATTATATAAATAGATCCAAAGTAAAATATAAATTTTCTACTTCGATTTAATACTTCGATTTCTGTAGATTTTTTAAAACGTGTTATATATTTATCATGTTATCGTTTAGTATGAGAAGGAAACACTTACTTCGACTGTTCGTCTAATAGTTGTGTCTGTTTTATACATTTCCCATATTATTTATCTTTAATGAAGATAAAGTAATAAAAAGGAAGAAATAGTATCACAAATACTTTATAATACCCCAAGAGTTTGTCTATCAGGGAAGTGTTTTTACAAGAGATAAGAAATATGAAGAAGATGTTGAAGAGACAGTAAAAGCTGGAAATAGTGTAATTGGAGCCTTACATGCTTTTGTAAGCAGTGTCAAGAGGAATAAAAATGGTTTTATGGCCAAGATGTGTCAAAAGGGCACTACTGTATATTCAAAGAGGTGTATTGATTTCAATACTGACCTATGGTAGTGAATGTTGCGTATGGCAGAAGAAACACGCGAGTAGAATAAATGCTGTTGAAATAAGAGCACTTCGAAATATGTATGGTGAGAGTTTGAAAAAAGAAGATAGATTAAAGAACAGTGTGATAAGAGATCGAAGGATGGATGGAAGTAGAATGACTGCACAAATATATAGAGTGGAAGTAAATGGAAGGGTTGGTATAGGACGACTGAGGCGAACATATCTTAACCTTAAAAGGTAGAAGAGGTATTAAAGAAGGGCTAAGCCTACTGCGAGTACGAGAAGCGAGAGAGGTATGACAAGATTATAATAAGTGGAGACCCATAATCTCTGCCTACCCTGATGACACAGGTATGTATACATGTTGACATCACAGAAGATTATTAAAATGACTAGGCAATTAATTAAACGCTGTCATCATGGCAGCCATAGAACTTCCCCAACTAGACACAGGCCTCCCTTTGAATCCCCCCGGCAATCCCTCGGTTCCGGTACCTCTGTCGCCTCTTGCGCCAAGGGGCGGTACTGTTCTACTTTGCCGGTACTACACATCACACCCTGCCTGTTCCATCTGTAGTACGCTAACGATTCAAGTCATTTGTCTAGCTGTTTTTTAATAACATTCAGACTCCTAGTTAAATGGCGCTGTTTTGTAAATAGTCTAGGTTGTTGAATGAACAGGTTACTGAGCTAGCTGGCTGATATATATTCATTGTTTTTACTAGCACTTGGTTAAAATATTTTCTATCTAGCTTTCATCCCGCATTTCTTACCTCGTCCGTATCGGCTCATCACAATTTATCTCGGTTCCTAAATCGTTATCATATTTTTTGCTATCTTTTCCTGGGCGTACCCTAAGGTATTGTTTATGTAGCAATTATGTTTTAGATTGAAGGAAGGTAAATATGAAGGATTTTCTTTCCCATTGCCAGCTGATCTTCGCGCAATCTGTCTCCACAAAGCAATTATGCAATCCAGTTACACGACATTTGTTTTTTTTCCTTATTAATTTGTTTGTCAGTATTAATCAGAACTTTTTGGTTACGTCATAATAAATAAACTTAAATTCTAAGACACTAGGGACATAGTGTCTAGCGCTCATAAGAAAAGTCTCAAAATATAAATGTTTTTTACGTGTTCACAAAATACTTCATACAATGTGTATGAAGTCGTTTTATATATATTAGTCGAAGTACATACTTGTGTTACGGACATCAGACAACAGAGCAATCACAAATATAATACTTGAATACATATTTTTAACACCCGGGCATAGGATATCGAACCCACGACCCTTAGCACATAAGATAGGATCACTACCATCTGCGGCATTGGGACCACTATTTTAATAATTTCGTTTCATAGTATTTGTCCAAAGTGAATTTCTAAGCTACATAACTTTTTAATCATTTTATCAATTAATCAATTTTTGCTTACAGTGTACAGTTTGATCCAACTCAATAGATTATACTTTTTCATTTACATTATTGATAATCTGTAATAACACATTTTTTAGGTTTTTAAACGAGAAAATAAATTCCAGGATTTTAATTTTTATATTCTCTAAAGAATCTGCACCTTATTTACTTCATAAACTTCTCTTGAAATAAAAAAATTCTCGTAGTAAGAATCGAGGAAAAGAAACTAGGCTTCTAATCTCTCGGAACTGTGCAAATTATAATACCACACAGGATACGGTCGAGCAAAGCGTTCCCATACTATCCAGACACAAAGCATTTCATTACCACATTGCTCTGAGCCCATGGCTTTTGATCGAAACCAATGGGGAACAATATCCCATTCAGGCAGGTCCCTGCTACCTATTGGACAATGCGGCTTTTTATAGCAAGTTTCTGGAATGTAAACGCGCGAAGGCCATTGTATGCTATCTTGTGAGATTGACGCCACATTGATTCAGATTGAACACTTTCGAATCATTGAATTGGCTCTATGACGATGTGAAGCAAAGCGAGGATTTATATGAAATATTTTATATAGAGAGAGAGAGAGAAGTTGGAGAGTTAACAAAGGTAAACCTTACTATTACCTATCATCATCATCATCATACCAGCTATTGGAAGTCCATTGCTGGACATAGGCCTTTCCAAGAATGGAGGTTTTTTGCCTATGATTGCCGATTTGAGCAAGCGTGCTGGCAATCGCAGAGCGCCGCAGCTTTCGCGACGAGGACGATGCTCAATGACGGGACGAGGAGACGGGTCAATGTATAAGATTTTGCTTGAGTTTATTATTATTATTATTTATTATACTTTTCTTAAGAAAGTTAGATCATAAAAATGTTACACGATAGATTTCTATGATTTCGGATTAAGGGACAGCGGGTTTATAATGGTTGCAGAATAACAGACTTTTGCATTTGTAATATTAGTACGGATGCGAAAATGTCAACTTGTCTGTTGGTTACTGGTTAACCTAATTCTCTGGAAATAGGGATGCAAATGTTTTGTACCCAGGGGAAAGTCCTTGATGGGCGTGATATAAATTAGAGTCGACAAACACAGATGAAAAGCTAGAACACTAGTAGCGGCTTCACCCATGTAGTTACCGTTCCTGTGGGAATATGGGAATGAAACATAGCTTATGTGATTTGTTGACAGTATACATATCCATTTGTGAAAGAAGTTTTGAAATAAATGAAGTAGGTTTTGAGATTATCCTTTACAAACATACAAAAATACAAAATGTTCTTACAATGTTTAAGGTAGAGATCTCTATCTTTTATGAAAATATAGTATAGCCTTTGTTAATGTACTATCAACCCATCAATATCTTTCTGTTGATGTTGTTATTCAATAATCACCCCTAATGTTTTTATAATTACGATTTTTGATTTGTAGTATATCATTGTACAGTAAATCAGTTTGCTGCTGTGTTATTGTAGTTAATAAGATAAATTATTAGAAATAGCTATCTATTCATTATGTTCATATACGCCTCCCCACGAAAGGGGGAATTTTGCCCATTTTTGCCAAACTGGGCAATCGCAGAGACCTGTGCATTTGAACTACAACATTACGCATGGATATAGAGCCATCTGTCGGTTCTGATATCTTAGTCGCATCTTTCGATAACTGATACAGAGAAAACGGGAAAGGTTGTACTCCGCCGGTACTTCAGGGCTATACTAATAGAGAACGAATTTTTAGAATCTGCCTCATAGTTTTTAAGTTGATACCCAAGAAACAAAATATCAAACTTTTGCTTTTTTTATTTATATTAAACTAATTAGTTTAAACTACTGTTCAAACAGCGACATATAAAAATAAAATTGTATTGACCTGACCACCCAGTAATGATTTGATATAAATTTATGTTCACTCGCAATCAAACAATACTCTCGCCAATTGATGTCAATCTCACTCCTACGAGTGATGTGTAAAAATTATTTACTCATATCGATACATTCGGATATTTTAACCGTATCATACCAAAATTATAATCATAGATTGTGAATTTGGCTATAGCATGCCAGTGGAAAAAATACATCGAGATTTCTTCTTCTATTGTAAGGAAGTTTTTTTTATTGTAGATCTAGCTAGCTGTAGACGTCCTGTGAATAAAATGGTGATTATTTATTTATTTAACTTTTCGTATTATCTACCATCGAGCATATCAGAAAAGCAACCAAAGTGCACAAAAAAAAGAAAAAAACTAAATACAGAAAGTACTTATGTATAAAGTCGCTTTCCCTTGTCTGACTGCCCTTATATACTGC
This sequence comes from Heortia vitessoides, assembly GCA_020976665.1. Lineage (NCBI taxonomy): Eukaryota > Metazoa > Arthropoda > Insecta > Lepidoptera > Crambidae > Heortia > Heortia vitessoides. The sequence goes on from JACJUM010002842.1 coordinate 7,414,090, forward strand.
GCGCAATGGCGATGCGATTTTTAATACATAAAGTGATTCAAGATGAAGTTTTATATATACATGATAATACAGTAGAGAAACACTGAAGATTTTAGAGGATTCCAATGTGATATCATAAATAATGTATACATAAACATTGCAAACGCTAGATGAACCCGATGAAATAGATCAAAATAATGTACCAAAGTATTATACTCCTTCAAAGATGTACCATAAAGTCTTTGATGGTATAGGTACGTTTATCTCTTAGGGGTAACCTACAATAATCACTTTAATCCTCATTTCGGGTCTGTATATATGAACTGTACACAACAAACTCCCTATTTCTTATCCCTCCCTATTGTTTTTATTTTTTTAATATATCCACCTAAATGATGCCTTGAAGAGATCGTTCAGAACGCTGCCAATTGTTTATTCTAAATTATTACTATATGCTGAAGAGTTTTTTTAACGCGCTAATGCCAGAAACCGCAGGTCCGTTTTAAAAAAAAATATTTCCGAGTTGTATAGTACATTTTTCGACCAAGGGTGCTATACCCCCAAAGTCAATATTCCTTGAAGACGAAAACGCGTATAAAATCTATTGTAAATATATATGTATAATAAAGAATATATAATTCTAAGTCTAGTCGTGAGGTACCGGCATAGTACAATAGTACCTCCCTCTGTACCAGGTGTCGTAAGAGGCGACTAAAGTATCAGCACCGAAAGATGGCGGTATCTATCCAAAACAGTGCAGCTTAAATGCACAGGGCGGAGATGGGCAGCAGCATCCCCGTTGCAAAATTTGCACTCAGCGATTGTCAACACGCTTGCCCCAAAATATCCCCCTTTTCTTGGGGAGGTCTATGTCCAGCAGTGGACTTTTGGATTTTCAATGGCTGGTATGATGATAATGATGATTAAATGATGGTTAAATCTAAACCACTGGGAAATAAATTATTAATAAGTCAACCATTATTGTAATATAATAAAAACTATGTATATTTTATTTAAATTTGCATAAAATATGAAGTGGACGTCCTAAGGCTCATTGATATCATTACGATGTCTTCTCTGAATGCTTAAATCCTTACTAATGTTATATATATATATATATGTGATTGTGTAGTTGCTTTTTATATTTTCAAAGCGAAACTGTTCAATAACTTTGGATGATATTTGACACAGGGACTATGGATGGTCTGGAATCACTAAGGCTAATTTTAATTTCCATAACACGCGCCCGTGGAATATATCTAGTTTTTATTGTTCTCTATAGAATCGGCACAACAATTCGCATAGTTTAGCTATCAGGCTGAAACATAGACTTCTTCTCCTAATAACAATGATTCTCAGGAATGAGATATTAGATACGTCTAAAATAGCAAGTCTTTGGAGGCATATAGCTGAAATCCGTGTAGAACCAGCAGAGTAGAATAGTACCTTCCCTTGTACCATATGTAGTAAGAGACGGGACAGTGTAGCTTAAACGAACTGGACGAGATGGGCAGTAGAATCCCCACCGCCAAGCAATGTTCTGCGATTACCATCACGCCCGCCCAGCGTGGTAATTACAGGCTTGGAGAGTATAACAGTGAACTTCCTATGACTGATATGATAATAAGTCTACCAGTGGTCCATATTTAACTTATTTACATATTTACTATTTTCAGTTTCTTAATAGAATTTTTTGACATTTTGTATCCCTAAAATCACTACGGACAAACGATATCTTTTTTGGTCGACATTCATGAATACAATATCGATATTGTCCCAACAATACTGTATCGTTCGCGAGAATTGACACTTGAAAAGATATCAGCACGTTACGGACAAGTATATTAGATACTAAATTATAGGATATGCGTCTTTGAAAGCGCATTGGGTGTTCTGGTTACTGGTTTGCATGGTAGTGGTTGAATCGATGTTATCCAAATTTAATTCTATTTGGAGGAACCCACTGGACTTCTTGGATTAGGTCCGGGACGCAGAGAGCCCCGTCGATATAGAGCGAAACTGACTGTAAATTATTTAAAGACTGGGTGTTAATCAATATGAGGTAGACTTTATACAAAATTTGACATTATTAGCTCACCCTCACTTATCTCTACCGCCAAATAGCAGTGTTAGCATAGCTGTGTTCAGGTCTGAAGGCTGAGAAAGGCAGTGAAATCACTGGGTAATGTGAAATAATAATTTCAAATCACAAGGTTGACAACGCGCTAGTGATATCCTTTGTTTTATTACGAGTATACAGTATCTATGCTTGTTTGTCGACCAAGTCTCATAAAAGAAGTAATCCACACAAAACAAATAGAATTATTTGTCACATACATATTTATCCTTAGTGGTGAAAGAACCTTCGACGTTTAACGCACAAGAAAGAAACACTATCGAAAGCGTCATCGGGTCAGTCAACTGACTATAAATTTGCGCGGTTCCTTCAGGAACGCAGACTGACTCACTCTTAACCTTTTGATGACCTATTAAATAAAGAAGCACAGATGCGAGCAACTCCAGTGAGCTAACTACGGCTGCCCGCTTGCTAATTGGTCAATTAATCTACGTGAAAACCGTCAATGGAAACTGTGACAGTTCAGAAGTTGAATCTGAATTAAACGCTAAAGAGTTTCTTAGTTTTTTTCTATCCCGCAGTGGATGAGATTTTATGCTGTTTTAAGTTATTTTAAACCCAGTAAAAAAGTCGGGATGAAAAAAAATGCCCTCGTCTAGGTTTTGAACTATTTAAATGCTAAAGTTTATTAAAGTTGGTTCACCAGTTAAGTTTTGAAACCGTTACAAATATAAAGATATCCTTTCGCATTAATAATACTAGCCTCCCTATAGTAGCACGGTTTCTGTCGAAACTCAAATATTCTTCAGCAATTATTAGAAACAATTTAAATTGATTATAAAATGTTATTTATATATATACATATATTTTTTTAGACGACATCTCATACATTGACCTGAATCCGTGGTAAGGTGCTTGAAACACTTGTGTTAGAGATATCAGACAACAGAGGAATCACAAATAAAATAAATATTTTTAACACCCAGCCAGACAGGCACACAAATCATCATATAAATATTTGTCATATAATGCTTATTTTATTTTTATATAGGTATTTATTGAGGGAGATGAGGTGAGCCATGCCCACCCTAGTATAGTCTGGTGCCCACCCCAGGATGTGGGGCTGCCGACTCCAAAAGTTGTACCTACACGGAATTGGATTGAGAGGGTCATTGCATCGGCATTGACATGTTGGGGGCCAGGCCCCCTAAAATTTAATCCTCTACTACTCTAGACACATCTATATATTTTTATGACGAAAATCTGTTTTTTCTGTTAAATAAGTATTAAGTGTTATTTTTGTAAGTCCATTGTTGTCTGATGGCCGTAACACAAGTGCTTTAAGCGACTTATCTCAGTTCAATGTATATCATCATCATCATCATATCAGCCATAAGACGTCATTGGATATAGGCCTTCCCAAGTAATATCCAATAGGACCGGTTGTAAGTGGCCTGTGTCCAGCGCGATCCTGCGGTTTTAGTCAGATCGTCTGTCCATCTTGCGGGTGGACGCCCTACGCGGTGCTTATCGGTACGTGGTATTAATTCCACAGCCTTATGAGGCCATCCGCCATCGGTTCTGCGTACCAAATGCCCAGCCCAATGCTACTCCAACTTACTACTCACCAAAACAACTTAATAATGTATATGTGTATGTTGGGGTGTAAATTTATCGATACATTTATTGATATACTTATATGCATTTATATTACAGGCCATCCAGATGACCCTAAGAGCTTACGAAAATCACCAAACATAAAAGTCATTTATTTTAGCTTCGAAATCACCATTATCTTATCAACCATTGAATTACGCTGTTTGACATAGGCCTCCCTAAGAAAGAATGAATTTTGCCCATAATTGCCACTGCTGAATTCGGATAGCTATACCGCCATTTGTCGGTCCTTATTCCTCAGTCGACTCTAACGACACCTGGCACCAATTTCACTCTGTCGGTACCACACGGTCTGACACGGCACATTTTTGCTTCGTGTAATAATAATAATCTCCGAGCGCCGGACGGGTCTTACAACTTTGCATGTTCATACGTGGAATTTCTAGGTATTGATATCCTGTTTTTCCCTACGGTTCCAATTCCAATTGATCAGCGCTTAAGCCACTGGAAAATAGAACAGACAGACCCGCGTTTTGAATACTATCTCGCATATCCGACTTGCTTTATCTTGTTCATCTTGCGTATCAACCATTTTTTTCACCGTATTAGTAAATAAAAGAATTACCCAGGATGTATGTTTTACCTATTTTCATTATACTTAATTAACAACGTTATCTCAGTATTAAACAGCTGAATTAGTTTATAAATAAAAAATAGCAGCTGCATGTATGAAGTTTTGGCTTTCAATAGTCTCTTTGATGGTAGGCGCCATCAACTGAGATATCCATAATTCAAACAAGTCGTTGATCTCTCTCTAAATCTAAATTATGTAATAATACCGTCTCGCTTGCACATCAAAACAAACGCCTGCGCATTTGGATCGCGTGGGCCCGATTAGTATGACCCTGGCTTGCAGTGAGGGATGTAGTGTCGCTTCTCTCCGCGAAGTCAAATTTTACGATGTTATTTACGCGGGAATGTTTTCATTAAGTTGAAATTGCAGAGATAAATGATAATATAAAACAGTGACGTTGTGTTGTGTATGTTATATTTAAAAAATGGTGAATTGTTGTATGGATTGATATTTTATCGTAATAATATGTTGTAGGTAAGTAATGAAGTACTTTTAGAATTAGTGACATTTCAAACGTAAACAACGCTCAATTATTTTAGCGGTAGACATTTTATTTGTTGACACAATTACATACCCATATACGATGAGGTACCAGCAGAATAGAATAGTACCTCGCATTGCACTAGGCGACTAAGTTACCAGAACCGATACATCCATCCGAAACAGTGCAGCTCAAATGCACATCCCCGTTGCGATAGCTGCGCTTTACAATTGCCAACACGCATGCCCAGCGCGGCAATTATGGCCAAAAGCCCTCCTTTCTTGGAGAGGCTCGGAGAGCTGGAGACTTTAAATGGCTGGTATGATGATCATGATGATGATGCAATACGAACTCCATCAATATATTAATACGTTAAGCGAAAATTTTGACCCCCCTTTTTAGGATATTGTGCGAACGGATGAACGTAAAATTAGACATAGTTAAAGTTAACTTGTATAGGAAGTGCATAAAGATATTTTTTCTACATAATACACAAGAAATATATTAAATTCAGTAGTCGACCTCGCCCCGTGCATTTAATCGACGTATGATTTAAATTTTCTTTAGGCAAATGGTTCAAGGGACGCCATTTTCTCGGCGAATGAGAGTGAGAGTATCCGAGAAGGCAGCATCAAACAAGAATCTGTTAATTGATATCGACTGCGTACATAACAGTGTTTTTTTATACATATTATGAGGTCAGCAAACAAGCATACGGTCCTCTGGATGATAAACGTGACCGCAGCTTGTAGATACTCATGTTATCACAAAGATATCACTATAGGTAAACCTTATACAAAGGTCACTTACTCTCGCTGTCGTTACTTCACTTAGCATTTGTGTCCCGATCTGAAGGGTGGGAGAGGCAGTGAAATTACTGTGTAATGTGACACAATATCCTTAAGCCACAAGGTTCGCAACGCGTTAGTGATATCCTTGTGATATTACAAGCGTTTGTACGCTGCGGTGACGCATGCATGTTTGTCAACTCTGTTTAATGAAACTAAAATAAAAATACAATATCATATTTACTCAGTAATTTCACTGTCTTGTATTGCGAACTTGGAACACGCCAAACAATCTCTTGGTTATTTATTTATTATCTTAAAATATAATTCAATAGGAAGGTAGCTTGCTTCGAATAGAGCTTCCCAATTGGAATATTTTCAGACATGCCAAGCGAATTATCTAAATTTACACGAAACATTAATGGATTGTATCTAAAGCTTTCTAATGAATAATATAGATAATTGGTGAAGGTTGCTTGAACATTGAACCCGTTCCATAATAATTTATCAAATTACTAGCAGGTATGGTTTCTCCAGCGAAATCCCCATTTACACAGGAATTGATTATAGTTTACGTTACTTGGTGATAATATAAGTTTTTCAGTAGTTTTTCTGAGATAGATTTAAAAATAATGTGATAAGAGATCGATGTGGTGTAAAAGATGACGTTGTAACAACAATAAAGAATGGAATGTTGAGTTTCCACCTTTCCACCATCAACTTTATATTCCATTTTAATAGTAAATTTTACTCATTGAATGTGTACTTAAAAATTAAAAAATCAAATAGTTAATAGCGTCAACAAATAGATTTTGATGTAAATCTTACAAACAGAAATAATTATTGTATCAGCTTAAGAAAGTTCACTGTCGGGCATAAGCCTCCCCAAAATATGGGGATTATGGCCTATAATTGTCGCGCTAGGCAAACGCGTTGGCAGTCGCAGAGCGCATCTTTCACAAACCGGATGTTGTTGCCCATCCACGCTATGTGCATTTGAAATACACTGTTTCGGATGGTTGTAACGCCATCTGTCGCTGCTAGTACCTTAGTCGCCTCTTACGACACCTTTTACTGGGGGAGGTACTATTCTACTATGCCGGTACCTCACGGCTCATAAAGACAATAGAGATGTAATTAATACCAGAAATTGATGACTCAAAAGTTTTTAAATTCTCTGGTATGTCTTAACATAAAAAATTAACAGACATATGTAGAAAGCAGTCATTTTCTCTCTCGTACCATCTATTTACAAAATAACAAACTAAATGCTAAGTGGAATTAAGCATTGAAGAACAATAAATATAGATTTTATTAATGTATAGCGCAGGTTTGTATTATAGAATTCATTTTTTAATTATCTTAGTGTGTACCTAGCTCCCATAGGAGTTCGCAGCGTTATTACTTCTTAATATTACTGCATTGTATCCATGAAATAACTGTGAAACTCGCTTATTATTTTCGTAATATATCGGCAGACCAATAAAAGGCTTTAATGTTAGATTTACCATTATGGTTTGGCTATTTATAATAAAGCTAATTTTTAACGGCTTTAAAACACTGTTGATTTACCTTTAACATGTTTTTTCGAAGTTTTGTTTACCAGTACCATATTAGCCGTTAGACATAGGCATCCCCAAACTAGGGGGAACTTCGTGCATATTTGCCGCGCTGGGCAAACTTGTTGGGATGCTACTACCCATTCTCGCCCTGTGCATTTGAGTTACTCTGTTTCGGATAATAGTCAATGGATTACCGCCATCTGTCGTTTCTAGTACCTCAGTTACCTCTTACGCCTCCTGGTTTAGGGGAGGTTATTTCTACTCGGCCGTTAGCCCACGGCTTTGGTTTTCAAACGGTAATCATTTCTAATATGATGTCGAAACGAAAATGTAAATTCTATATAAACTAAATTTTAAAGCTGTTGAAGATTTGTATTATATGTATGTATAGACGAATTTGGAATCTAGGTAGGTCTATGGTGTTTAGTATTTCCGTTATATATTAGGGGCTTGTATTTAGCATTTTTATTCTTGAAGATGGAAGGAATTATTTTTGCGCGTGTGGTGTAATGTTGGCTGTACTTTTAATCAGCTTAAATAATATATTGATTGATTTTTTTACATGTGCTGCTATTTATTTATTTGTTAATAAAATATTTATTTTGTTTCAGATAACCACCATTTTAATACTACCTTGTGATAAGTGATAATTAAACGGTGAATTTTAAAGATAATTTTAAGTGCTACATTAAGTGGTCAGTGTTAGTGATGTGCTGTGTGAATGTCGATATCCGGTAGTTCTGATATCGAAGATGGCGTCCCGCTTGCACGATCTGTGCGTCCTGCTCTGCCTGCTTATGTACAGCGTGGAAACTCGACAGGAGATATTAATCGAGGAATCAGGTATGTCGCATGTATTTGACTCGTTAATACTTTAAGACTCGCATATAAATATTATTAGAAGAGAAAGAGTTTCGTACTAGAGCGCATATATATACACATATATATATATATAGTACGGAACTCTAGTTAGGAACGATAGTTATATATATATATACACTTATACATATATACAGAATAATTTGTGATACATAATAAAATACACGACGGCGCACGTCTTTATAACAACATATCCTTATATAATAAATTATTGACTCGTTCCACTTTTTTAAAAACCATTAGCGTGCGTGTCATTTGAATTATTAAAAATGTTTCTATTTTTGTTTTTACTTGATGTATGGCAACGAATGTGTATATTTAGTTCAGTATATATTTATTTTCTCATGTTAGTGATATCTTTAATCCAAAACAAAGGAAAACGTTAAGCTTTTAACACTTTTAAGGAAAAATAATCGCATTGTTATTAATTTAAAGTGTCATTATCATTGCATTATACGAGGTTACATCAATTGCCTCAATGAAAATGTATATTTTTGTACACATACATTTAAAGACTGACTGACATATTTTAAATAATTACATATTTTTTTACAATAAAGTTACATAAATAAATAAATTTACATGTAAGATATTAAACACATATCTATAAAAATAATACATTTTAACAAAGACCGCTTCAAAACATGTCGGTCGCAGAGGTCCTCGGAATGCTTGCAGCATTTCTACGCTGTACAGCAAGCGTAAGAAAATCCCCGGAGCGGTGGTCCAATCTTCGGTCCACCAAACGCCTTCCCAACTCTCCGATAAAGCAGTTCCATACTCCAGATGTTTCAAAAAAAATTTAGCTGTCAATAAAATACATTTGTCCGTTTTAACTCAGGCAGTCATTTCCACTGCAGCGCCATATTTGTAATTGTATTTTTTTACTAATATATATTCTTAAATAAAATGCAGTATGCAATGTGAAGAAATGAGTCTTAACCATACACTTAATGTCGGTCATTGACCGACCCCGCCTAAATCGTTGAGGAATCGCATTTTATAATCAAGGAGTTTAACTTTAGTTATTAGAAATTAAAATTGCGCTGGATACAGGCCGCATACAACGGGTCCTAATAAAATTACTCGGAGAGGCCTATGTCTAGCAGTGGACGACTTATGTGTCCAGCAGTGGACGCCTTACGGTTCATATGATCATGATAATATAAAAAGCCGTGGAATGTTTGCATGTTCGCATTTAGCGCGTTAGCCTTCTAATGACTCTGGATTTTCTAGTGATATCTCGTGACTTTCACCTAGAAAAACAAAATTTTTTCTAGGTGAAAGGTGTGGGTGGGGGGAATTGGTGGGGAGGATATCGCAAATCTGATACTTAATCAAATTAACGTAATCCGTCTATGACTCTAATATACAATTTTTCAGTACTTACTTTCCTTCATGTTATATGCTTAAAACCATTTAATAGAACCTCATATAATACGTCACCTTCATATCAAGGAATGCTAATGTCATGTTAAGTAGTGGAAATATTCCAATTTTCTTGTTCCCGACAAATTACTACCGGGATAAGCCAAAGGGGTATTTGGGAATTTCGGGGAACTTTCCCCGTCTAATCTACGTTCCGCCGTAGGCCATGTTTGTAGTGTTGGGTTCACTTCTCCGGACCCGGATATCCGGAATTTTATAAATTTTATAATTATATATTTTTGAAAATATGGATGTTTTTGTGAAGTTTTATTTTTAGTCGGAGATTTAATTTACAATTTTTTAAATATAAACTTTGTGTGACTAAAAAATCATAATTTTCTTCATTTTTTTATATATCATTCTAAATAATGTTAAATTATGAGGCGATGAATTATGATTAAGAGGCGACTAAAGTACCAGAACAGACACGAGGTATATTCCATCTGTAACAATTTAGCTAAAATTTGGAGCGGGGATAGGCAGCAGCATCCCATTCGCAAAGCTACTCCCAGCACGGAAAATATGGGCGAAATCCCTATTTTTGGGTAGACCTATGTCGAATAGTAGACTTCAAATAACTGATATGATAAGGCTATTCTAAAGATTCATATATATATACTTGTAGAAATGGGGCTTAAAGTTTAAATATAGCCGTAAACCAGCCTTTCACCAAACATTCACCACGCGTAATTTTTCATGTTTTTCCTTGAAAATTAATTTTTAGAGAATCCTTTTTTTTATTATGTTAATTGAAGTAAGTACATTAGACGGTTGAAATCTGTTATTCATTTTAAACTTTTATCGATGTTTATCATGGCTTGTATCCGTAACCGCTACTCACTATTGTAAACGGAGCATCGCGGCGTCTATGAAGACTTGATCTAAATACAATTCAGCAATATGAACTTCAGTATATACAGTCAGAATTTTCTTATCTGAAGATATGTAACAGTTATCTTTACTTGCACTCGGTTGTTTTAATTTTTTTTTATTCACGTTAGACTTAGAATATATCACTGATTGATTTTATTCATTCACTAACAGCTCCCCGAGGTTTCGGTGTTAAGTTGTAGAACTTTCATACTAACTTTGCGCCCCCCCCCCCTTTCCAGCCCCCTTCCCTCAGGGAATGATTTAAAAAAAATATACGTTCATGATTTTCAATCAAGAACATTTAGACTAAGTTTCATTGGAGTTTTAACCCTTTAGAGGGTGATTTAAAAAAAATCCTTTGTTAAAGCTCCGCTGCGTTATAAAAGGACCCCCTGTGCTGCATGTCAAATTTCTAACCCTTATAGTTTAGACCGTGCGTTGATATGTCAGTCAGTCAGTCAACTTCTCCATTTATTTATATATAGATTAATTTTAGTAGGTTTTTTTACAGATACACCGTTTTGGTCTGACTTTTAATTATTATTATTACAAGCTTAGTATATCTATTTTTTATTATTTACTTTCACATCAAACGTTGAATAGACAGGTTCTAAAAACTATATAATATAATAATAATAATATATTCTTTATTATACACCAATGAAAACAACACAAGAACATCACAAAAACATGGAATAGTAGGTACAAGAGGTGGCCTTATCGCTAAATGTAATTTCTTACAAGCAACCTTTGGACAGAAATAATGTTAAAGCTGGTTTGAGGTGCATTTAGTAGATACATACATAATAATAAACATTTATATATACATATAATACACATACATTCAAATACATATAAAAGATAAAGGAATTATAATTATTATAATTCTCGAACGACTTATTAATGAAAAATAATATAATGACCCAATTCCAGTTGGATAATTATTTATCTCTATGTTTGTAATTGTCATATACGTTTTAGGTTGAGGACTTAAGAAGTTATCGACTTGTACATATACCTAGAAAGAGGTCAATCGCCAAATCGTACTCGGCTGGGCAGTGTTTGGAAAACTGCGAAACATCAATGTTACTGTTGACTGTGTTACTAGCAATGACTTAGGGCAGCGAAACTTCGTCTAATATAATCCAGCCAACTCAAAATATAATAGAGAGGTTTATGCTCGGAGTCGAATCTGGAATACGAAGATCGGCCAACCCAACAGTCATACCAATAGTTTAGTAAATTGAAGTGGGGGTGGGCAGGGTGTTTAGTACGCAGGACCGATGGCTGATGGAGTTGTGAGGTTCTGGAATGTAGACCACGTACTGGCAAGCACAGATAAAGTGACTGCCTACAAGATAGATAGACGATCTGACTGTAAATGTAGGATTGCGCTGAACAGAAGCCGCATACCACCAGTCCTATTGGAGATGACTTGGGGAAGCCTATGTTCAGTGGTAGACTTCTTATGGCTGATGTGATGGTCTGAGAACGGTTTTAAAACTTCCGTAGCAACGGGATCAATGGGATACAGTTTTCATATGTACCTAGACGGAGTCGGGGCAGGCCGCTAGTATATATATATATATATTTTGTTACCAAGTATTATTATGCTCAAAGCGATTTGTAACTTTACAATAGATGCAAAGGATGACGGAGTGCCTACGAGTATATGTCGTCAAAAATGGTCACTGCGTCTATATTTAGACTTTTTATGACGAACCAAATTCATTTGTAACCCATAACTCTGTCACAATTGCTCAATATTTTATTGTAGTCCAAATTGTGCTTTATGACTCAGACAATAAAAGTTACCCAACATTTTACTGCGCCCGCATCTTCCTAATTGTTTAGTATTGTAGTTATTTTACAACTTTATTACGTAAATGCATTGTGGGTTTTGATTGTTTTTATTTTTTATGTAACGCAAGTGGCGCTGGCGATTGATTGCTGGTGGTCGTTCGCTCGTCAGAATTTATAGCCTATTTATTGCTATTTGTAAATTTATTGCTACAAGTGGTCGAAATTCCACCATAATTATAACAATTGAGCAATCTGTATTTCACTTATAATACATATATAGGATATTTTTCTTCTTGATTAACAAGAGAATATTAAGACTTCCTGGGGAACAAATAATCTTTATGACTTTACAAAGTTATGACCATTTTCAACTTCTTAAATACTAAACCGATTAGAATCTAGAATTTAAGATATAGGAAAGTTTATATTTCAAATTATTAGTCGCAATATTTTTTCCAATAATTTCTTGGTTTTCTAGTAAAATATATTAACCGGAATTCTAGAAACATCGTAATTTATTTGCAACAATTTCCTTACTACCTGCCTTATGACAACATATTCAGGAAAATTTTCACTCCGAGATTTAAAATCATGGACTCCAGTGCGATTTATTTTCTTTAAATTTGAAAAAAATAAAAATGACATAAAATTTCCATTTTACAGTTTTCATCTAGATGTGTAACAGTAAATAAACACAAATATTCATTACATAAATGTTGGTTCTGGGCGAGAATCGAACCCTTGACCCACTAGAGGTAAAGCTATTACAAAGGTCGTCTGCATTGGTATCTCACTCTCACCTATTTCTACCGCCATATAGTAGTATTCGCATTACTGTATTTAGGCTTGAAGGGTGTTCATAGTTCTTCAGTTCATGGGATTGGTGACACACTAGTGATATCTCTGTGATGAGTGTCTTCAGGCTGCGGTCACGTTTATCATCAAGCGGACTGTATGCTTGTTTGCTGACTTCATAACAAGAATCAAATAGGATCACTACCATCTAAGCTCACTATTGGTCGCCACTTTTACAAAGTGGTATTTTCTCATCATCACAACTCAAACCTACCATAATAATAATATAGTTTCCCAATTCCTTACCGCCAGGAAAAACCTTCCGGTTTTAATTAAAAAGCCCACTTAGAGGTTTTTCGGTGCTTTCATCTTGTAAAGGACAAAGATCAAATTGCTTATTTTCCGTTCCCGCTGCTAATTAAAAGTGATCTCTAGTTATTATAGCTTTGGAGCCAATTTCCAGTGTGTTTTCTCGATGTTAAGTAAATACAAAAGAACAAAGGAGATTACAGGGTTGTCAATGAAGTATAAGAAAACAGTGTAAATATAAAGTTTATTTATTTGATGTTTGCTACTCTTTGACGCCGATACGACTAAACAGATGTGCATGAAATTGTTACAAAGATTATTGTCCGGAATAACACATAGTCTACTTTTTATGCCGAAAATATCATTCTTCCTGCGGCATATAGCTGACTTTTTATATTCCTCCAAGAAATCAGATCATTTATATACAGTTTAGAGAGCGACAAACTTATTTGCAGAATAACAAGAGTTCCTTAGGGATAAATCGTTATCAAGTGCTCTATCACAATCATTCTTGTGAAATAGTAATAAAATACACTAAATTTCGATATTTTGACTTGATTTTCATGAAGATAGAAACAGTAACTTTACTTGTAATTTTTAATTTTGTATTTAAAATCTGTTTCAGTACAAAAATCCATTGTACTTCCGCTACAATGAACACGTATATTTAAACTAATTAATACGATACAGTATGTTCGATTGCTAGCTGTGTGGTACCGGCACAGGCGAGGGGGGCAAAGGTAACCGACAGATGGCGGTATCATTATTATCATATCAGCTGTTGAAAGACCACTACTGAACATAGGCCTCCCCAAGAATGGAAGAATTTATCCCATAATTGCCGCGCAGGACAAGCGTGTTGTTAATCGCAGAGCGCAGCTTTCGTAACGGGGATACTGCTGCCCACCCCCACCATATGCATTCGAGCTACGCTGATACTACTACTCGGATGGACATACCGCCATCTTTCGGTTCTGGTATCTTAGTCGCCTCTTACGACACCTGGTGCAATGGGAGGTACTTTTTTGCTAGTAGAATAGTACCTCCAATTGTATAATTTAATTTTAATGCTGTAATACTCAACAAATAAACACAAAGAACAACTAACCATCTCTTATACCATATTCTTATCAAACTATACTTTAATCACACCATAATATATGTGCTCTCATTTCAACAGCAATACTCTTGTGTTACAAGAACCGGAAACACGCAGATAAATAATAAGATTTTTACTTTATATATTTTTATTGCATAAGTAATATTAAAAGAAGCAGTTGCGAGTCGTTCGTATGTAATAAATTCAATACCACGCCAACCTCTATTACCTACGTAATATTTCACAGGATTAACAAACAAATGCAACGCTGAAATCTCCTCTTTGCCGTGATTAACTTTTCCTATCCTATCAAAATTTCTAACACGGCAAAATAAACTCTATTCCATTGGTGAAAGATAACGGTATTGTTTGCGGTTTTATAATAGTTTAATCTCTCGCATTTCCACCATTATACGCCGTTCCAAAATGGAGATTGTTGGTCTACAAAAAAATTTAATTGTGTAGAAGTTTTCTTGTAATTTTACAATTATATTATTAATTTATCATCATCATTCATCACTACAGACATTGAAAGTTTGCCCAAGGGGGAATTTTGACCACAAATGCCGCGCTGGGCAGGCAAAATTTTGCCCATAATTCCCGTACTGGGCAAACTTGTTAGCAATCGCAGAGCGCAGCTTTTGCGATGGGGATGCTGCTGCCTATCCCGGCCCTGTGCATTTGAGCTATACTGTGTCAGATGGATACACCGCTATCTGTCGGTTCTGCTAACTTAGTCGCCTTTCACGACACCTGGTACAGAGGGAGGTACTATTCTACTCTGCCGGTACCTAAAGGCAATCATAATTAACTACATCTATCTATTAAAACTAAGTAAAAATTCATAAAGAAATATTAACAATTTAAAAAGCACATGTTCAAGAAACAGTCATATTCTTTTATATGCTTGCTATGTGGATCAGACACGGGTAGAATACATTACCTTCCACTGTACTAGGTGTTGTAAGAAGCGACTGAGAACTGAACTGATAGATATCGTTATATCAAACCAAAACAGCTTAGCTCAAATCCAACAGGCCGGGGTTGGCAGCAGCATTCCTGTCGCGCACAATTGCCACGACAAATATGGCGGCATCACAGTATGTAACTAGAAATGCTGCTGCCCATCCCCGCCCGTTTCAAATACCTCAATCACCAATAAATCGTTATGTACATCCAAAACAGCTTAGCTCGAATGCAACAGGCCGGGGACGGCTGCAGCATTCTCGTCGCCAACAATTGCCACGGCAAATATGGCGGCAATCACAGTATTAAACTAGAAATGCTGCTGCCCATCTCCGCCCGTTTGAAATATCTTAATCGCTAATTGACATTTGGTACTGAGAGAGGTACTCTCTCATCCCATAAATTATTCACACCGGCTTAGACTAATTGGAATTTAATAACTCACAAATTGAGTTGTCGACACGATAATTGATCGACTGACATACGAACAGATTTGAAATTCAATTACCAATATAAAAATATTTATGCCTTTACGGTGTAAAAACTATTCATGATCAATATTGTTCACTTAATAATTCTCTTCAAATAAAATACTAGCTTTAAGTGTTGTTAGTCAAAATGCTAATATAATTGAATGCGTTCATTACATAGGTAATTAAATATTTTGACATATAAATTAATATTGAAAATTAGAGAGCCAACGAAGCTATTTAATTTTTAATTACACTTGAGAATTGCTTAAGTTTTAATTTATTGTGAGTTATTTTATTTCATAATCTTCATCGTAGTTTTTAATTTCTTATATAAATAGACGAAACTTGAATGTCTTCTCTACTTAACGCGTTTGATAGTGTTATCATCATAACAGCGATTGGTTATCCACTGCTGGACATAGGCATTTCTAACAGACCTCCAAATGGATTGTTTTTTATCGCAAACTCGCAGAGCCTCGCGGTTTTACGCGCGTTAAGTAAGTACTTTTATACTGCTTTTGTACCTCCTTTTCATTCCCTTAAAAGATATATTCACAATAATATTTTAAACGTTATTCATGACTTTCAACGAAGAAATTTTATACTAAATTTCATTCGGTTAATTTCAAAAATGGCAATGTTTCTCAAAATGGGTTAAATTTTCAAAATTCCTTTCTTAGTGTTTCCCTGTGTTATAAAAGGAACCACTGTGCAGAATTTCAATGTCTCTCGCTCAGTCAGTTATTCGGTCAGCTATTCCTTTTTATTTATACATGTTATACATTCAAATAAAAATTGGCCGGGCATAGCACGCAAACTGATAGCCGATGGACCAATGAACTTTTGGAATGGAGACCACGCAATGGCAAATTCAATTCATTTATTGGCTACATACATAGTAAATAAGATTTTAACATAATATGACAACAAAACATAATGTATTGCTGAAATTTAAGCATGTAAATATATTATAAATTAAAAATAGAGCGTGAATAGCCATTTATCAAAAGTAACATATGTCGAAACTGAGTAGATACAAAAGAAAGGTAGAAATAAATTCGAAATTGTCCTAGTTTAGTTACACTACTCAAACAAAAATCGTTTTTCAATGAGTTAATAAGGTCGTTAGGTTTTCTTATTTAATTATGATATTTTTTTATAAGAACTTCTGTCACATCCAAAAATATTAGCGAAATCGGTCAAGCCGTTTACGCGTGATGTCGTTGAAAGAAAACTAGCGAATAATTTTTAAACATATACCCTATATTAAAATTTTTCGTTATAAAAGTTAATTGAAATATAAAAATCTATTTGAACGGAATAATCTTGGAACATCGGAATGACTTTCAACAATGGAAAATTCATTGCTTATTTTTATTAAAATCTCCGATACCATTCATAAAGATAAATCGAGTGTAGTTGCTAATTACCAAAATAAGAGGGTTGATGCTGATATCACTATGATTTTTTAAATTCTCAAATTATAGAAATGGCGTGGTGAAACTCCGCAATTGCTAATTTAATTAAAACTTTACCGTAAGCCGGGTAAAATCGTGTAAGTTTAATTAAATCTGAGAAGAAGTTTCCTTGCTCCTGTGTTTGCTATATGAATTAGTGAAATTCTTCTAGCGAACATTTTGCCAGGCATCACTCAGCTGTCATGAATTATATTGTTTCTTTATTTACTTCTAGTAATGCCCAGCAGCTTTTGCCTTTTAATGTTTACTCCGTTTATTAACCTGGTACAATACAATTTATATTATTATCTGACCGGTCAGATGTCTTAGCGATATACCTTTGCTTATCCTAAAAGAATATTGTGACTAGAAATAGAAATTGCGATACCAACTATTTTATCTCTCAAAGTTTGATCAAATGGTACACCATAAGCAAAAATGCTGGTGAGGTGTCGGTAGAGAAGAATAGTACTTCTAGCTGTACCAGTTGTCGCAAGAGGGGACTACGGTACAAAGGCTGCGCTCTGCGAGAGAATTGGTCACTCCAAAAAGGATTTGCCCTTTCTTGGAGTGACCAATGTCCAGCAGTGAACTCTCAATAGATAAAGCAAAAAAAAAAGGTTCAGTTTAACTTAGAAGTTCATCCCGGACAAACACCGAATATTGATATATAAAGAAGTGTCTTCTATGCAAATTAAATTATGTGATAAATGCATAAGAAAGCTTTTAAAAATAACTGTATTTTTCTTACGTTGAATCTCCAAACCGGGTGGTCCACTTAGTGGCAGAGAGAATAGGATTACAGTAACCCACGCAAAAAACAAATTCTCACGAAGTTGTGAACATAGCACGCAGAATGGATGGCTGATAAAGCCGTTTTGGAATGGAGACTACACATCAGTAAGCGCCGCCTATTACTTTCACAGTAAAGTGGACAAAAAGTTTGACTATAACCGGAGAATTCCAGAATGCAAGCATGCAACAATTTCCATATGGAAATCAGGGAAGCCTATGTCCAATAGAGAATATCTTACCGCTGGTATCATCATCAAACCAGCCGTAGAAAGTCCACAGCTGGATATAGGCATCTGAAAGCAGGAGGATTTGGCATATAATCGCCGCGCTAGGCAGGCGTGGTGGCAATCGGAGAGCCTGGATTTCGACTGGGAAGTTGCTGCCCATTTCCACCTGCCATCAGTCGTTTCCGGTACCTAAGTTGCCTCTAACGACACCTGGTACAGAGGGCAGTACTATTCTACTCTGCCGGTACTCCACGGCTTAAGATGATGATGAAAGACGCGGGTAAACACAAACGTGGTTATTAAGTAACGCTGAGTTTTAATAAGCCAAAGTCGAAGATTTACACCGTACGTTTCCTACTAAAATAAATTATGACGTTACGTTTTACGTACATATTTAGTGGTTATAAATTATGTATACGACTTTCCGGTCGGTGCGGTTATTGCGTTTAAAGGAACGTTTTATTTTAATTTTTGTTTTATGTTCCTGTACCCGTGTGGAGGAGTGGTGTTTACGGCTTCAGAGTTTTGAGGTTTTCGCAATTGCCTATAAAGCCTGTGATTGCGTCCGTTTCCCCTTTGACATGAAGGTTGTTGACCTATGTTTACTGAATAAACATGGCGGCTATTATTCTGCTGCAAATGCGAGTAAATAACAATGGAATAGATGCTGAAATGACCCGAAGTCTGCCGATAAAACCCCAGCTTTCGATTTTCTCTGTGATATTTGAGTAACGCTGTGTGGTACCAGAGTAAAATATTTCTCTGTAGCGACGTTAAAAGCCTAAAATCTATAGTTAACTGTAATTTAGATGAACCGTGAAATTAAAAGTTTTTCAATTACTTACGTATTTTGCTCGTTTAAACATAACTTGATTTCTTTATTATAATTTATTATATAATACCTATACATTTGTACAATCGTACATAAGTCATAGACTTTACAGGCGAAGGTTTGTGATATTTTTAGCGACCAAAGTTGATATAAACCCCTTGCTTAAAACAATTTAAATTCGTTTTAGAATATTTACACGGCTTGTGGTCAAAAGACCTACATCCTTTAGACCCTTTTACCTCGGTTTCTATTGTGTTTAGAAATATATATCAGGGTTCGAGACCTCAGAAAATCCAATAGAGATCCCTTGTATCAAAAATGTCCACATGTAATTTCAATTACTGGGGCTAAGGCTGTATAGATATATACTAAGCTTTGGGGCTTAGCTTTGTACTGGTTTGTTCCGTTGATAGAAGAGATTATCTTACTAATACTAATTTCTTATTAATTTCATGAGATAGACCTCTAACAAAGGTCGTTTGAATTGGTACCTCCCTCTCACCTGTTTTTGTCGCTCAATAGCAGTGTTCGCATTGCTGTTTCGGTTTGAATATTGAGAGAGGCAGTGAAATTACTGGGTAAATATAACATTGTATCTTCAGTTCACAAGATTGATGACACCTTATGATGACTCTGGTGTATGTAGTCTGTAGTCAGGTTAACCATCAAGTGGACCGTTTGCTTGTATGGTCACTTCATAATTAAAAAAAATACTATGTTCACAGCTATATTTTAAAGAGGAAAGATTTGATTTCGGTTTGTGATGAATCTTAAAAACTTGAACAGATTTGAATTAATAATAATAATAAATTCCCACAACATCTCATACATTGACCTGACTCCGTGGTAAGTCGCTTAAAGCACTTATGTTACGAATGCCAGACAACAGAGGAATCTAATAAAATATAATAACATCTATTAATTATTTTAAAATACATATATTTAACACCCAGACACAGAACATACACAAATATCATCATATAAATATAGAGCAAAAATTCGGGTGGGATTCGAACCCACGACCCCTGGTGCACAAGTCAGGATCACTACCATCTGCGCCATCGGGCCCGTCGCGTGAAATTCTTTCACTTAGTTACATGCTTTTACAACGCATTGTTATATCTATAAAATGAATAGGGATCCTAAAATGAAAATATGTAAATAGGATCGGTGTTTTTGTACGTTTTTAACAAATAAATTTATAAACTACTGGACCGACTTTAAAACCTTTAAATATAATTTTTTTTCCCACAACATTTCATACATTGACCTGACTCCATTAAAAGTTGCTTAAAGTTCTTGTGTTACGGACATCGGGCAAACAGAGAACTACAAATATACTACTTAAATACATATACTTAACACCCAGTCACAGAACAAACCTAAATATCATTATATAAATATTTTTACATAAGACACAGCATCGCTACCATAAACTTTTTCCCTAAATTCTCACAAGAAAGGGTAAAGGGTGAAACCGCCATCCACTGTTACTAAATTAATATATCAAAACAGTATAACCATTTGCCATAAACCAATTGGTTACAAGATATGTCAGATCCTCTCATCCCGGGTCGTGAGGTTTATCCTAAGTCAACATTTGCATTAGTGAGTACGGCCCTGCCTGTTTTGTCGCTGCCTCTATGACACGCTGAATATTTAATTTCGTTATTATCTTCACTTATTTTTGCCCGCGGCTTTATATGTAAAAAAGTGAGGACACTTACAAAATAACCCGATTAGGTTCATAACATTTGTATTTGTTCTGTGTCTGGATGTTAAATATATGTATTTAAGTAGTAATATGTTTGTGATTACTCTGTTGTCTGGCGTCCGTAACACAAGTGCTTTAAGTGACTTACCACAGTGTCGCAGACTGTTTAGCAGTTGGCATTATCAACATATGTCATATCAGCCATAAGACGTCCACTGCTGGACATAGGCCTCCCCAAGTGATCTCCAATAGATACGGTTGTATGCGACCTGTGTCCAGCGCGATCCTGCAGGTTTATTCTGATCGTCTGTCCATTTTGTGGGTAGACGCTCTACCCCCAAACGATAGTTAATAAATAAATTCATATACAAAACCTCGTACATTAATTTGACTTCTCAAGAACTAGCTTAAAACACTTGCGCTAAGGATAACAGACAACAAGAGAATAACAAGATACACTTAAATACATATTTAACACCCAGTCACACAACAAACATAAATTTTCAAACATGCGGCCTATATATATAGCTAATGACTAATTAAATTGAATTAAACCAGGCATGTTCTCGTCAGATAGTACATATTAACATATATCCTGGGGGATATGGGCTATTTCTCCACGCGGTTCATAGACACACCACAAAATTGACAAGTACAGATGGCATAATAATGACATGTATGTACTTTAATTTTCAAACCTTAGACCAGGTCAAAAAACAAGCATACAGTCTATGGGATAGAGTAAGTGTCGCATACATATATTTAACACCCAGACACAGAACAAACACAGATATCATCATGTAAATAATTCTGGGTGGGAATCAAACCCACGACCCTTGGTGCACAAGATAGGATCACTACCATCTACGCCATCGGGCCTGTCGAGTTCGAACTTCTCCCATCCCACTGACAAGCGTTGGGCAGAAGATAGTATAATAACGCTAATTATCTTAATTAGCTAGTCTTAATTATCAACTCCAACTAATTACCATACCTCTAGCAATTGTGGCTTGGGCCGCAGGCCTAAGACAATATTGACACCAACCCCAGCTTATCCCTCGTCTCATTTGCCCTTTGATAATCTCGAACACTGTACGATGCTATATTTAATAGATCATTCCACAAAGGCTTTGTAGTGTCTCATTTCTTAGGGCGTATCTTAGGGCTATGTAATGTGTTAAATGTTTCGATTGACTGTTCGCATGTATATGTATGGGTGGATGTTTTAAATTTGATACAATGATAAATTGTAATCTGGAATAACATAGACTATGGTTCCCGTGGGATATGTCTGGTTTTGTTTCGACGGAGAATTCGACTTCCTGCTCAAGATCCTGCTAAATCGACGTACATTTATGGACAAGGTATAGCTCTTTCTAAGACGTTCCTTTCGTGTATCTTTACTCCTAAATGCCAATTAAGCAAGGTATTTTCTCAGGTCTCAGAATCACCTATCTGCTGCCTATCCTTGACATGTATCTATTATTAATAAGTCAGTAATCAAACATAGTGTAGAATAGTATCTCCCCTCGTACCAGGTGTCGTAAGAGGCGAATATGGTGCCAGAACCGACAGATGGCGGTATATCCATGCAAAAAAGTCAGCTCAAATGTACAGGGCGGTAATGGGCAGTAGCCTCCCCGACGCGTAAGCTGCGCTCTGCGATTGCCAACACGCTTGCCCACCGCGGAAATGATGGGCAACACACCCCCTTTCTTGGGGAGGCCTATGTCCAACAGTGGACTTTTAATGGCTGGTATGATGATAATGATGAATCAAACATAAGGTCCCTAATATAGAAAATATCTTTTTTTAGAAGAACCTAATGCTGGTTGACTCTGACATCAGTCCCTCATTTGTTAGTGATCGCACAGGCCGCATACAACCGGTCCTATTGGACATTACTATGGAAGGCCTATGTCCAGCAGTGGACGTCTATGGCTGATATGATGATGATGATGATAAGTGCTACAGAATACTTATCACGGTGTCATTTCAACGTATGAGACGTTGGGTGAATTGATTGTAATATTATTTTGGAAAAAGTACATTTTTTATTTAAATTAGCTTAATTTATTGTAACACGGATATATATATATATATATATATATCTCCTATAGACAATTACATACATAATGTATTATATGTGATGTATGTAATGAATATAATTATACTATTATATTAGTTTATACACACACATACAGAGATTCGCTTATCTTGTTAGCAATTATGCTCAGAAAACTACAGAAATTTGCAACTGTTTTGACTATATTTGTTAATGAACGATACTTAAGACACCATTTAATTGAACCTTAATTCAACACAATACGGTCAAGTTTGCGGTAATACCAATGAAAAACAAATGACAAATTCGAAAAGGATTTAGAGAGTGCATTTCAGTATCTATTGGCATACCGACCACGCTTACTTACGACTTCTGATCTCTCTATGTTACGTGTGTTCAATTATTACAAGTCAAGACATTAGCGTGCAAATAAAGGATACACCACAACATTCTAAAACAAAGTATGTAAGACATTATTTCGATAGTAAAACTCTGTGCTTGAATGTATGCATTTATTTATTCATTATCATATATTTTTAAAATTTTTACATTTACATTCGAGATTTCGGTTATCTTTCGGTCACCGTTTCCACGAATGAGTATAAATTTAATTGCTTTCATTCATTTTTATTGTGCTTTGAGGTCTGAAAGTGGTGCGATATTGGCTTTTTTATTCATCAAATGTAAAGCAGGATCCGCAGATCTACCTCAAACTTCTTTTTACACGAGGTAGAGGTAGACCTAATACAAATGTCGTCTGCATTGGTACCTCACTCTCACGTATTTCTACCGCTCAATAGCAGTGTTCGCATTGCTGTATTCCGGTTTGAAGGCGGAGAAATACAGTGAAATTACTAGGTAATATGACATAATATCTTCAAGTCACAAGGTCGGCAACTTGTTAGTGATATCCTTGTGATATTGCGTGTACTGTATGCTTTTTAGTCGACCTGGTCTAATAAAAAAAAACATGCGTTTTTATATTTTTATAGAGGGATAAAATAAATTTTAAATACCTTTGCTGGTATTTAAGTTGTTAAACTTCATGGAATGGTTAGGTTTATCCAGTGCATCTAGTTACTTTTAGCAGTTTAGGAACGATTATGGCTAGGCGAGGAATGAGGGAATTTAGCCCATAATTTTCGCGTTGCGGAAGCGTGGTGGCAATCGCACAGCATCTTAAACTACTCCGTTTTAAACGTGTATACCGCCATCTATCGGTTCCGGTATCTCAGTCCCCTCTTACGCCACCATTCCTACAACATAGAACACTGAATACATTCCTACAACATTGAACGGACCTGGATCTAAAAAAGTATATATTTGTAAATGTTGTATTCTCTTCAATGTACCTGTATAAAAATATATGCCATGAAACGCTTACTTAACTTTTTTATTTTGGTCAACTGTCAAAACCCAAAGTCAATTGACAGATGTCAAAAAGTGCCGCCATGTTTTTAAAGAACTTAAAAAAGGCTCTGCATTCAGTTGGACTGTTGATGTTGCTTTTGTTTTTTAATATTTGTTTCGCTTCCGTCCCGCCAATTATAAATTGATTTAGGTGTTTCCTGCAATCAATTAAATAGCAATTAATATTGTGCAGTAAACGAGAACTAACCAACTAGGTGAACAGATAATCTGACTAATTTCTGAAGATCGACCTGCATCCAATAAGTCACAAGCAATCAGTCCTATTAAAACTATTTTAGAAGATCTTTATCCAGTGGATGTCTTACGGCTAATATGATTTTAGATCGACCATTAAAACGGCTTAGTATATGTTCCATACTGTAGCAAGATAAGATTTAGTGTCTTTTACAAATTTTAGAATGCGAAGAAGTTATCACAATTACAACAGATCCTTTAAAATAATCTTGCTGAATTTTTTCGGGCTTTGTAACCGAATAGTTAAAATGGGACAATATTCTTTATTTTTTAAGATAAATAAGTTTACTAATACTTTGATTTTACTCAGAAATAAGTATAGTGAGTTGTATGCCAAGATCGTAACAAGTGGAGATCCATAATCTCTGCCTAGCCCGATGAGACATAGGCGTGATGTATGTATGAGTTTAAAACACTTATGTTAAGGATATCTGACAACAGAGGTATCACAAATATAATGCTTAAATATATATAAATAACACCAAGACACAGAACAAATACAAACATTCATCATAAAAACACTTCTGAGTGGGAATCAAATCCACGACCTTTGGTGCACAAGATAGAATCGCGCCATCGAGCCCGCCAATTTTAGGGCTATTATTAAAACTCCGACGTCCGTCCAATCGGCTGTCTATCACCAGGCTATAACTCAGCAATCGTGATAGCTAGGCAGTTGAAATTGTTACAAATGATTTATTTCTATTGTCGCTAAAACAAACAATACTTCACAGAGATTAAAACAAATTATATGAGAAATGTGTTTTTTTTTCCACCAATATTAACAACAGCGAAGACTTGATATATTCCGAGAATATTTAGTTGTGTATTCACATTTAAATTAGAAATACTTTATTAAAAATATAATCGATAAATACAATTTGCACACATTTAAACCATGATTCTTATTTATTAGGACACAGAAAGAGGGTACTAATAATATACGCATGCTTAATGTTTAGAAGTTACCCGCCAAAACCCCTCCGACGATATCGCGGAAGCTCCGCTATATCGTGCACAGCGCATTTACTACTATTTACTATTCATCAATACATAATTAAATGTATATAAAACAAAGCCGTACGGCTTTGTTTTATATACATTTAAGTGGCAGAGTATAACAGTGCCTGCCTTTGTGCCAAGCCAAGGCAATGCATTCGTCGAGTCTCACTTCATATTGTGTAATGTGTAATTCCGTACGAGTTGCAAAACCGAGCACAAATAAATCAGAGACGTTATGTTGAGTTATTTGTCGTTACTTTTTAATGACTTTGAAAATGTGAATTCAATACAAGTCTATGTTTTAAGTTTTGCTGCAATTGCATACTAATGTAAACACACGTAAACACGCCTCTTATGCTTGTGGCTTGACTTGAGTGGCCGTCGTCACAATATCTTGCGCAACCCAAACGAAGACAACGGGTTGAAGAATTATATATCATCGTTACAGCCATTGGAAATCCATTGCTGGGCATATGCCTCCCCAAGAAAGGGAGAATTTTGCCCATAATTACCGCGCTAGGCAAGCTTGTTGGCAATAGCAGAGCGCAGCTTTCGCGACCAGGAATCTGCTGTCCATCCCTACCCTGTGCATTTGAGGTACACTGTTTCGGATGGATTTCGGTTGCCTCTTACGACACCTGCTACAGGGGGAGGTACTTTAATACTCTGACGGTACCTTACGGCAATATACTTTTATATATACTAGTTAATTGTTACCAATTTTAGTTCCACTGCGTTCTGCTCATCGTCTCTCATATCACAATTTCCTAGTGTGTCTCCGACTACGCCGGGCTAGCCGTTTAATATTCGGAGCACATACTCCAGTTCACGTAGATGGTTCGGTAGGGTACAATTTATAAACAACTAAATTGTACAAACTTGTATGTTTGTTTGTGATGCCGAAACTACTGTACTAATGTAGATGAAATTTGGTTAGTAGATAGTTTGTGGCGTGAATTAAGATATGTATATATTACGTTTTTATCAAAAATTTCTGTGCATGTTTATTGATTTTATAATTGTTAAAAACGTTAATAAATTCAGAAAATAATTAAACCAGTTGAAGCCTTCTACTCCAACCGCAATGTATTATATTTTCCGGAATCAATTGCCTGTCTTTATGAGTTTAGCTTGCTACATGTCAAGTTTCGTGCAGATCGCTTTCATCGTTAAGGCAGAAAATGTTACACACAGTCATTCATTATCATCATCATCATACCAGCCATTGAGAGTCGACTGCTGGACATAGTTATCCCCAAAAAAGGGGGAATGTTGCCCGCAATTGCTGTAATAAGTTGGCAGGCGTGTTGGCAATCGCAGAGGTCAGCTTTCGCGACGGTGATGCTGCTGCCCATCCCCGCCCTGTGCGTTGAGGTGCACTGTTTTTGAGGAATGTAGCGCTATCTGTCGGTCCTGGTACCTTTGTCGACTCTTACGACATTTGGTCCAAGGGGAGGTACATTCGCTGTATAAAAAATATTTGTATCAATTACATTCAAATCCAATTAAACAATTACAAACAACACTTTTAATATCATAATAAAAAAACAAGCCTAAAAGTGCTGAAAACAATTATATTAATTTCTCTGCCTCTAGATACCGTCGGTAGCAATACAGAATTCCAAATTAACCCGGCATTTTGCTGAAGCATTCTCGACTTTACCACACTCTTGTTAAGGACTCCATTTATTTGAGATAAAGTCCGGATAATAGCAGAGAAATTTAAGCCTAACGCTATAAGGATTAAAGGCGACTTTTCTATGAATTAACAGATGTACAGTTGGGTACATTATAACATAATGAGCTTCCGAGTTCGTAATAGACGTATAATTTCAAGTTCCAACAAGATATTTTTTTTCAGATCGTTTTTCAAATGTGCCGTTGAGTTTGCGTTGCGTTTGCTATAAATTAAATTTGCATAGTGGTTTTGTAAATAGCCTTATATCAGACTAGCTCCGCCCCGAGGTTTCATCCGTTTAGATCCAGTTCCCGTGAAAATAATAAATACCATACAGAGTATTAAGTTACTCGCAATAATACTTTTTTTTTAGAAAAAAACTATTACACAGCAGGGACTCATACTAACTTTACACTCCCATTTTTCCCCTGTTTCGGGGTGAATTTTCACAAGTGCTCAAAGCATATCTCAAACTTAAAAAAACTTTGAAATCGTTAGTAAGATGTAGCTAGATTTTTGTGACCCGGTAAAGTAAAATAATACGCGCTAGTAATATATATCTACGCGCTAGTGATATCCTTGGGATATTACGAGCGTCTAAAGGCAACTGTGACGCTTACTATACCGCGGACTGTCTGTTTGTCGACATCCATTAAAAAAAAATATTGCCTGCGATATTTTCAATCGATTGTAACAAATGCTATTCAGCTTTTATTTGTTTTAAAAAAATTAAAAGCATCAAATCTGTACAATGAATTTAAAGATATTGGAGATACGCGAAGCCGATGTTGTTTTTTATATCCCACGATACTTACGGATTGCTTACAGGGTGATTACGATTTGTGATCTCATAAAAACTTTATAAGGATTTAAATTGACGTCAGTATGTCAGCATTTGTTGTATGTATGTATATATGTATATTTTGCAGTCTAAGGAAGAAATTCTGATATAACTTATGCTATTCAACCATTATTAATTATCATCATCATCATCATAAAAGCCGTAAGACGTCCACTGCTGGACATAGGCCTCCCTATGTAATCTCCAATAGGACCGGTTGTATGCGGCCTGTGTCCAGCGGGATCCTGCCGTTTTAGCCGGATCGTCTGTCCATCTTGCGGGTGGACGCCCTACGCTGCGCTTGCCTTGTCTCCATTCCAGAACTTTACAACTCCATTGGCCATCGGTTCTGCGTACCAAACGCCCACTGCCACTTCAACTTACTAATCCACCGGGCAATGTCTGTACCTTTGGTTATGTTACAAATCTCCTCATTCCTGATTCAGAGAGAAGAAACTATAAGGTTGTATATATAGTCATATACATATATATATACATACATATATATATATATACATACATATATATATATTCACTGGACTAGGTCGACAAACAAGCATCAGTCACCGACCTCTTTACCAATCGCTGTTAAAGGCGACTGTGAAACCAAAGCCCACAGATAGCAGTGTATACATCGAATAAAATTTAATATCAACTAAACATCGTCATAATTATCATATTAGCCATTGGAAGTTTACTGCTAGATATAACCTGGACCAAGAAGCGGGAATTTCACCCATATCTGCCTCGCTGAGCTGTGTTGGCTTTCATGACGCGGGTGGGCCGCTGCCCATCGCCACCCTATGCATTTGAGTTACACTATTTCCGACTGATATACCGCGATCTGTCGGTTCTGGTAAGTTAGTTGCCTCTTACGACTCCTGGTATAGGACGAGGTACTATTCTACTCTGCTGTTACCTCACACCAATAAAAATAGTACCTCAAACTATTTTAAATGAGAAACAACAATTAAAATAATTTGATTATGCGTTAGTTTGACAGCTGTCATTTTTATCAAGCAATACATATTGGACTGTAGTTTAATAAATAATGGGTGAGTAAATCGCTTGACGCTGTATGAATCTCACCCTGTATGTGTATGGCTTCAGAGCCGAGGTTTCGTTGTGACATGACGTATCCTGTTTAAGGTACCATTTAGGTGTCCTAAGTTATCTGAACAAGTTCTGTATTTTTAGAATCATTAAACCTTATATGTTCTTGAGTTGGTGCGCATTTTAAAGCTGATAATGGATTTTATTAAATGTAAATCTGCCTAATTTTTTAGTTAGAAATAGTCTGTTTTCTTCTATTGACGGGCCCAATGGCGCAGATGGTAGTGATCTTTTCGATAAGAGTCGTGGGTTTGATCCCCACCCAGGACAATTATTTATGTGATGATATTATTTGTTTGTTCTATGTCTGGATGTTAAATATATGTATTTAAGTAGTATATTTGTGATTCCTCGTTCGTTCCACGGAGTCAGGTATGAGATGATAAGGGAATTTGTATAGAACATTCTGTTTTTACGTTTTCAAGTGTTAATAGCTTTGTCCTAGGAAAGACATAGGTTCATAACCTTTGCTTTAGCACGGTAACATGTCTGTAGGAAGCGAAATAATATAAAAATGTCTGGATCATGGTATTCGTCTTCATAATTTGCTACTAATAATGTTTACATTACAAAGGTCCTATAGCGCATATGCTGGTGATTTATGTTATGGCTCAAATGTGTCAAATCGATCTCCACCCAGGACAAATATTTAAATGATGATATATTTTGTTTATTTTGTGTCTGGTAGTTTAATATATGTATTTAAGTATAATTTTGTCCGTAACACTTTAGAGCTCGTTCCCAATTGTCGGGTGTCGGATCCGTATATTAAACGGAGGTTATAGTGGCAGAGCATTGTATATGAAACTATTCACACGTATCGGAAAACGGTTTTGTGTCGGTTCCGACAAGATATGTGGGGTGTTTTGCCAGCCCGGAAAAAAATCGTGTAGGCTCTCGCTCGCCTTTGATGAAGAATGGCGCTGTTCACATTCGTCTGATGTCGGGGCCGATAACTCTTAACGCAGTCTCTAAATCTTGTATTTTGGTAGTTTATGCTCACTGTTATTTGAGCTAATAGATAGTTAAATGTAGTTATCGTCATTCCAAAATAATTGAAAAGCTTAATTTCGTCACCCCTCAATTCTGTTATTAAATTCTGAAATGTTCCCAAACTAAATCTTTCTCTTAGGATTAGGTGCACCCAATGTTTGCTTATCTTGGCTGTATTTCCTGGTTTTCTTCTTAAATGTATTATGTACCACAACAAGAAATTCATCGACTTTCATCGTGCACTATCGCTTCGCGTAGAATGTTTAAAATTGACACTAGCTTCGACCGCGGCCGACAACTGATTAATTATTAATCGTGTGTGTGAACAGAGGCGCCGACAAGTGGGAACGAGATTTTAGGCGACGAGATTTTTTCCGAGTCAAGTCAATATATGAGATGCTGTGTGAATTTTAGGCGACGAGATTTTTTCCGAGTCAAGTCAATATATGAGATGCTGTGTGAATTTTAGGCGACGAGATTTTTTCCGAGTCAAGTCAATATATGAGATGCTGTGTGAATTTATGTTTAATTATATAAAATCAATTTGAAATATTTACAAATAATATTGTAATAAGTAACTTAAAAACATATCAGTTTGTCATAAATATCATACAATCACAAAAATAAATGTTAGACCTAACACATATATTTATGTTCGTGGACTCGAACCAGCGACCCTTGTTCTTAAGGTGCACTGATAGTCTAAATAAAATATTTAAAAAAAAAAACATTAACAGTAGCGATACATTGTTTTGTATTAGATTATTCCTGTTTCATTTTTCTAGCGTGGGAGTGAAGATATATCGAGTTACATTAAAATGTATCTTGGCTTTGTTTACACTGTTGATTTATTTGATACTAGCATCGCTCTGCGGTTTTATTTGTTTATTCCCTGATCCCATGAGAATATGGGAATAAAATAAAAATAATGATAAATTCACATAACATCTCATATATTGACCTGATTCCGTGGTAAGTCGCTTAAAGCACTTAAGTTGACGCTATACAACAGAGGAATCATATATATACTACTTAAATACATATATTTAACACTTAGACACAGAGCAAGCACAAATATCATCATATAAATATTTGCTCTGGGTGGGAATGGAACCCACGACCTCTGGCGCACAAGATAGGATCACCACCATCTGCTCCAACGGACCCGTCAGTCAAATCTTTTGTTACTCGCTGATATTGCAGTTTTATAGTAGTGAAAGATGATATTGTGTGGTACCGACACAGTAAAATAGTACCTACCTTTGTACCAGGTGGCGTCAGAAGCGACTAAGGTACCTTAATCGGCAGCCTTAAGGGCAGTACAAATACTACAGGATGATGATTATCCTCGACGCAAAGTTGTGCACTGTAATTGCCACTATGCCTGCCCAACGTGGCAGTTATGGTCAAAAATCCCTGTATACAGTGGACCCCCGGTAGTCCGACAAACATTTTGCAGGGCAGTGTCGAACTATCGAATTCTTCGGATTATAGAGTACTGCCCAAGACCCCTATAACCCGGAATTTTTTACAAAAGAGTACCTTGTAATCCGACAAATTACAGATCTAATGATAAGATTCTTTATACATATTATATATACATATGTACATATATGTACTCTGAAGTACAAATCATACTTGTAGATTATGTCGGATTACACAGGGGCGACGGATTACCGGGTTTCCAGTGTATTAGGGAGGCCTATGGTTAACAGTAAACTTTCTTTGGCTGATATAAAGTAGTGTTGATCAAATGCAACACAGTTGGAACAGGCAGCAGCATTCCCGTTGTGAAGCTACGTTATGCGATTTCCACCACGCTTGCCCAGTGGGGCATTAATAGGCAAATTCTTCCTGTTTTGGAAAAGCCTATTTCTAGTAGTGCACGGTTTATGCTTGCTATGATGGTGCTGATGATAAGTGAAAGAATATGTGAAATTCAGACAAATTACAAACGCACAAAAATACAAATCTTGCTTACATTGTTTCATTTTATATAGGGATCTCAAAGGTAAAAAGCGGGTGCAACGTTAGTTTTATAGTTCTCCGACTTTACGCGGGTGAAACCGTGGGGCGTTGCTAGTATACTATGAAGAGAAACAGTATTGACAGCTATCTATAAATGTAAAGTCCAACGAAATTGATCGATTTATCGCAATATATGAACTTTGAAAAGATGCTGTCTCTTTTGATCTGGGAAAATTAAGTTTACTTAGACGAAAATGCTGACGAAATCGAGCTATTTGCTTCTTTATATGCATTTAGTAAAAGTTATACTAACGGACACTTTAATTATATAAATTTCGTATATATGTGGATAATCTTCATAAGAATGAAATTTCTACGGTCTTCCTACCTTTTGATATTAGGTGAGATTCTGTACAGTTATGTTGAAGCCCTTTTTACGAGAAAAAACGAGGAGCTATCGAGTTTAATTGAAAGAACATTAAACATAACGGAAACAAAAGACACGAGTTTCAAGCCTATATGGTTTTTTTTGTTGACATAGAACAATATCAGAAATGTGAAAGTAGCTCTGTTTATAACATGTTCAGTACTCATAATAACACTACTTTCACGTTCGCATTTCAAGGGTGGGAGAGGCAGTGAAATTACTTGGTAATGTGACATAATATCTTTCAATCACAAGGTTGGAAATGCGCAAGTGATATCCTGTCTGCTATAATACATACTATCCCGCGGACTGTACGCTTGTTTGCCGACCTAGTAATATATATATTTCTTGTTTAACGTTTCGTTTACATTTTGGCAACCTTACTCAAGAATGACATATCTTGTCATACTTCTACAACGAGTTTATTATTGATCGCGTTCACGGCAATGTGAGATAATGCATGAAGGAAAGCCGTAGTTTTTTATTCTAGGTAAGATCCTGCGGGACTCTATATAATACGAAGTTCCTTCGAACTAAGCCGCGTGTAATAACCGAGTAGGTTATAAGAAAGTTTAGTATTAGTTAATTTAAACACATCGAGAACTAAGTCGAAAATGGCTTAATATAATCAACATAAATTTTATATCAGAATATGGCAAGTTCCCACGAGTATATTGGAACATACGCGAGCCGATTATCTCAGGAAACACTGCACAATAAGGATTCTTTAAGAGAGAAGCTGAAGTCGAAGGATATTCTTTACTTCCTTCTTTTTATCAGCTATAGAAAGTCCACTGTTGGACATTGGCCTCCCCAAGATAGGAGGATTTTTGCCCATGATTGCCGCGCTGGGCCGGCGTAGTGGCAATCGCAAAACAATGAGGATCCAGCTACCCATCGACCTTGTAATATTCAAGTTGTGCTGTATCGGATGGATATACCGCCATCTGTCGGTTCCGGTACCTTAGTCGCCTCTTACGACACCTGGTACAGTGGGGGGTACTATTCTACTCCTCCGGTAGCTTACGGAGTAACCTTACTGATCTTATAAACGAAAAAGTTTCGTACAAAGATTATTGGTAGTCTGGAGTAATACTTAGCTATTTTTTATTCCGAAACATGTTCCCGGGGGATGATCAAACTTTGTATTTTCTTGTATGGAATCGGCACGACTTTTGGAACAGTTTAACTGTCAGGGAGAGACATAGATGTTTTCTCGGAATACTAAGGGTTCCTCAGGGATGCAATGATTTGTAAATATACAGCTAACATTTTTTTTATGTCAAAATAGCATTGTCAGCAGTCAAGGCAGCTTATAGCTCGTATTATCACAAGGATATCACTAGCGCGTTGCCTACTTTATGACTTGCAGATGTTGTGTCACATAACCCAGTAAATTCACTGCCTCGCTTACCCTTTAAACGGGAACACTGCAATAGTAAAAATGCTGAAACAATATTAAAATTTGTAATGTTATTTCCAATATTTCAATTTGCAATTGAAATTTCAGTGTCAGTGCAAAGTATGTAATGTTATGAGAAATTATTATTATTATATTCTGTGATAATTTTTCTTAGCTCTTTAGCTGGTTTTTTATTTACGGGCTAGATCCAATTGATTGCAGATTGTGGTTACTAATTATTATTAAAATTCTGATTATATCTTATTGTGAATTAAATGTAATTTCGAATTAAGATTTTTAAACATAACTTAGTTGCTATAGTATTTGTATCGTCTATTTGCTGGATCTTCTTTATTAAGGATTATTTTTGTATGTTATTTCTTTAAAAACCTTATCTTTTGTTTAATACTTACAATGTCGTAAGCAATCCCCAAACAAATTTAACCTGAAACGCTGTCTCCGTACTTTATTTACTGATGCTGCTTCTCTAACTTTTAACCCTATTTCTGATGTACGTTATTTTATGTATATATATACATATATATATATATATATATATTTATATCATATGCATTTATTGCGTTTATTTATACAAATATGTATGCCACGTTTATTTATTTTGTATTATATTGCCTGCACTATATTTTTTTTTTCAGTTTTTGTAATGGTTGACTGGGAGATAATGCCACCTGGCATTAAGTCTGCCATTTGTACATTTTGTGCAATAAAGTTAAATAAATAAATAAAAAAGAAATAAATGTCGGGAGGATTTACCCGGAAAAATATTTAATAAAAGAAGCCCAAGTTACAAGAACTCTATATAACATCAGTTATCTGTCAGTAAGTCTCGTTAAAATCGATCTAGCCGTTAGTTAACCTCAAAAAGGCAGACAAGCAAAAATTAAAAAATCCTATTTTTGTTACAAGTTACGGTACTTTCATATATTTAACATTTTAAAAGGCTGTTATTTTGATATTGCAGTCAGACACTTAAAAACGGGATATTAAAGTAACTAATATTAATAAAATATAGAGGTATAGATTCGGATGGTATATGTCCTCTATCCAAACCTTATTTTTAATAAACACGTGACGCAAGACCTAAAATTAACAAAAGCACTAATCTAGGTCACCATTATATATTAATCTCCTATAACATTGTTCGGTAACCCCACATGTCACATTATGTCAATTGCCAACTCATAGTGTGGCTTGAATTAACTGCAGTGTTGTACATCACAACTATCGACATCGATAAATTGGATTGTCTTATCGATTAATTAGTTAACCGTTACACGCTGTGGTAAGATGTCGTAAATTGCACACAGTAGCAGCGTAATTTAATACGCTAGTGTTGTCGGCATTGTCGATTAGTGTCAAGTACTTGATTGCTGATATAAGAGAGATATATATATGTATAAAAGGAGAAGTTGACTGACTGACTGACTTGGCTGATCGGCTAATACTATGAAAGTAAAAATCTCGATATTTTGCTTGAGGGTTTTAACTTAAAGGAGCACTAACTTTTATAGGATTTTTTTAAAGACGGGAAGACGGGCACTGTAGCGCAGATGGTGACCCTGTTTTGTGTGCACTGAATAATCTACGAATGTTTATTTATTTATTTAACTTTATTGCACAAAATATTACAAAATGTTCAAATGGCGGATTTAATGACAGCTGTCATTATCTCCTAGTCAACCATTACATGAAACAGAAAAAAATATATAGTGGTGCAGACAATATACATACAAAATAGATAAAAGTTATACATATTTGTATACATAAACGTAATAAATACATATGATATAAAAAAAATGTTATAATGATGTTGGTGAAAAATGAGATGAGATGTTTTTAAACGTTGTAATTTCGACTTAATCTTGATTGAACCGAGATGAGCTTTGAGAAAATAAAAAATTTAAACATTTGGGTGCAAGCCACAAACATCCGGTCCAATTGGAAGTCACACATCGATTGCGAGACCTGTTTTTAGTGGTATATTCCACGGTTGATATAATGATGATGATGAAACATTGGTAGATACATGCGAAATTAACTAATACTGCTATTTAGTGTTATAATTATATGAGAATCAGCTACCAATGCAGAAGTAATTTGTAGGAGGTGTGCCTTATGTAATTATTTTCTTTATATTATTATCATTAATATCATCGATAAC
This sequence comes from Heortia vitessoides, assembly GCA_020976665.1. Taxonomy (NCBI): domain Eukaryota; kingdom Metazoa; phylum Arthropoda; class Insecta; order Lepidoptera; family Crambidae; genus Heortia; species Heortia vitessoides. The sequence goes on from JACJUM010002842.1 coordinate 7,450,214, forward strand.
TTAACTTATCGATGACTTTAACAACACTTCAACCCGTCACCGGTTCGTCCACACGGATATCAAGTTTCAAAGGAAAAAGACCGCAATTTTGCCTCTGTCAAAATCCGGCACAGGCGTCTCGCTCCGTTCTACCGGGTGTGAAAGAGACGTTCACAGTAATGATATCTCGAATACACACAAGTGCTTGCCCTGATTTAAGGATGTGGGAGCATTAATCATACATATCTACATGTCTTCTTGAAATACTTATCTTTGACTAATTAATGTCCGATTTGACACATGTGTAATTTTGAAACGGGTGCGTTTTGGCAGGCCCGTAAGCGTATTCGATAGTGTTCCTATCTTAAACGGAGGTCCTAGCCTAGGAGACCTAACTTAAACATTTATATGATCAAGAGTTGTGTATTTGTGATTTCTTTGTTCTCTGACATTCTTTACAATAGCTTTAACCTACTTCTATAACTACTGTTATGATATGAAAATGAATTATTATTATTTATAACTGATAACAATGATTATATCGGTTGAGTAATTTCTTAGTTAATGACGTCTAATAAGCAATTAGTAAAACGATTTTTTGTGAGAACTTTATGCTAGACTGCTCTGACGTCAATTCTAGCGTCAACCGTGATGGCGATCGCCCGAAGCCGCCTCTGAAACTCGATCTAGGCTGACCATCGTTGGGACTGTTAATTTATTTGCAGAAAGAGGACTGAGTGTTTGTTATAGCTCAAGGGGAGGGTTCTGCATGCGTTTGAGAGCGAGCACGGTTTTTTGGTTTCTATGGAGTCAACAAAGCATATTGATAATGTAACTTTGTTTTAGTAAAAAAGGTTTTGAAGTCGGACCAGCAGTAGTAGTAATTTATTTGTTATAAACGTACAAAAATACAAAAATATAGATACATATTTTCATTTGAGGATCTTTATTTACTTTATATAAATACAAAGCGTAGCACAAATTATCTGTAAGTGAAAGAATTTCAATTTAAATCGGTTCTGGTTTTTGAGATTCTTCATAAATAAATTACAATTCTTGGGGAGGCCTTTGTCCAGCAGTGGATGATCTACGGCTAATTAAGAATTTTAAATTTTATATTAAGCATAACAATTATGGATATAAAAAAAAATTGCAGAAAATTTCTCATACATTTGCCTGACTCTCTGGTAATTCGCTTAAATTTCTGGGATTACAGATGCCAGACAACAGAGGAAACACAAATATCTTACTTATATACATATATCTAACACCCAGGCACAGAATTATTTGTCATGGGTAGAAATTGAACCCACGCCCTTGGCGCACAAGATATAGGCTGATATAGAATACTATTCTATATTATATATTATATATAAATAAGGAATTTATTTCTCTTTAGAGTGTGCTGTGTAATTTGGCACGAGTAATTGATGCGATTTCAATACACATGTCCGAATTTTCTAAGACGCCTACCTCTTTTATGTTCTAACTTCTTTATTAATTTCGTTTCCAAAACTTTGACTCAATTTCTCAACAGAAATTTAGCCTGTAAAAATAAAGGGGGTTTTATTTTTCTGGCTTAATGAGATTTAATTACCAAAAGTTTGAGAAGGATGTCCGAATGAGTAATATCCTTATTGGATTGCCCTTCACTCTAATGGTTTTATAATTGATGAACAACTTCTTAACGTTTTAAATAAAAAAATGTAAAGCCTCCTTATTTGTGTTTTTTTTTATTATCCAATATTTTTCCTGAGTCTTATTGCTCTAATTCGTGCCATGGTCAGAAAAAAGGTTTGACTTCTACGAACGCATTGACTTGCAATATACGTGCAGATGTATGTTTTTTTACATAAAAACATAGAAATATATAATTTTTTAAGTAACATGTACACACCTACTCTAAAAAAAACATTTTAAACATTAACCTGACGAGATAAGTAGCTTAAAACACTAGTGACATGAAAAACAATGAAATTACAAATATAATATTATAACACACATATTTATAAGCAGTAAATGCGTTAGTGTAAATAAATACTAATTGTTTTTATGAAGGTGTATGTTTTTTCTCATCTAATATTGACCTGACTCCGTGGTAAGTCGCATAAAGCGTACGTGTTACGTACATCAGGCATCAGAGGAAGCACAAATATAATACTTCAATATATATTTTGACACCCAGGCACAGAATAAACACAAATATAATTATATCAATATTTGTCCTGGGTGGAAATCCAACCGACGACCCAACCTTACACGTGAATGGAACACTGCCATCTGCGCTATTGGGCCCGTCAAATACATTATAGGCTTGCAAGCACCTTTGGTTTGAAAAAACCAAATTAAAAAAAAAAAACTCGGAAAGAGTCGACTTCTCTCACTGGCTTCTTTTCCTTGCCGGGAGTCTGCACTATTATTGTGCCACCGAAACTTTAGTAATCACTTCGAATTTTTCCTAGTGCTTTGTTTTCCCGACAGAAGTTTAATTCAAGTTTATTTCTTTCTAGTAAATATTATCTTTATATACATAAAGTCAAGGTTTATTTTCCAGCGTGGAAGTAGAATCAATTAATTTTTATTTTCTTTGTTCCGGACACATATTTCCTTGGATCTTCCACATTCATTAATCTCTTCATATCCAAGCCCGTGAGAAAAGCTCACTAGACTTTTTCTGAAAATTTTATAGTATGTTCTTACTTCATATTAATGGTAACTTTTTAATTGTAAATACAAGAAATACCGAAGAAAGAAAGGAAGTCTTAAAGGTCACGTATTACCAAAACTACTTTATAACCTGTACCGGAGGTAGACCTCATGTAAAAGTCGTCTGCTTTTTTTTATTAGTACCTCAATCTCACCTATTCTTTACCAGCAAATATCAGTGTTCGAATCGCTGGATTCTGGTTTGGAGGGTGAGATAGTCGCGAAAGCTGCGCTCTGCGATTGCCAACACGCTTGCCCAGCGCCGCAATTATGGGCAACATACCCTCTTTCTTGGGGAGGCCTATGTCCAATATTGGACTTCTCGATGAAAAAACATTTATTTTTTAATTGGAATAAATTTTAAAAACCATGTAGTATTTTGTTTAAATCGTTACAAACAATTTTATTCACCCTTTTAACAATATTAGTATGTATAAATGACTAAAATTAAATAAAACAAATATCTTTTTGCAATGGTACGGAACCTTACGGGCGCGAGTCCAGCACTCATTTATACGATTTTTTAAATATAATTACATTTGCCATTTAATTAAAAAGCAAACCAAGATGGAGGGGTGGCAATACGAAATATCTCCAGAGAATCTTAAATACAACCAGAATTTACATTTCCTTTTTGATTAATTTACAAATGGCACTCTCTCAGCAGTTTCCGAGAAAACAGTGGATACTAAAAATCCGTTCGAAAATAGCTTCCCTGATCAAGTATCTCTTTGAAGATTGATTTCCCCCCCCCCCCCATTTTAAGGAGGGGGGGCGGGGACACTGGTAATTAATTATTGTCGCCGATTCCCTAAGAAATTCTATTAGCACAATTAATAGGGAAATTGAGTTTGTTTTACAGTCTGTCCTTAAATCTGTGAAGATCCGTTTAGTAAAAGTTCTTGAATTAATTCAGCTGCCACATTAATTTGATGTGTTTGCTGTGAAATTTGGGAGAGTTTGCGAACTAGATATACATTATATATACATGTCAAAGAATTTGTTAATAGAAATAAGACAATTAAAATGTAATTCCAATAGAAAAATCTTTCTTGTTTAATATTAGTGGAAAAACTCGTCCAGAACTCGTCCGTCATTTTGTTGATTTTTGTATTATTCAATCAGCCATTTATCATTCATTCTGCAATATTCAACACTCGTTTATGTTTCATTTTGAGGTACCCGATGGCGCAGATGGTAGTGATTCTATCTTATGCGCTAAGGGTTTGATTTCCACCTAGAGCTAATATTTATAAGATGATATTTGTGTTTGTTCTGTGCCTGGGTGTTAAATATATTTGTGATCTCTTAGTAGAATACCTGTAAAATCCACCATATCTAAATGATATCCTTTACTAGCTAACAGACGATAGATGTTGTCCATTTCTTTATATAAGTTGGATCGAACTTGTAGGAGGCGATTAAGGTACCAGAACCGGCTGACAGATGGCGGTATATCCATTTGAAACAGCGCAGCTTGGGATGAGCAACAGTATCCTCACCGCGAAACTGCACTCTGCGATTGCTTCCACCTAACCAGCAATCAAAGGCTCTTCGTAAATTGGAGTGGCCTAAGGCAAAAATTGATGAACATTGGCCCAGTAGTTCAAAAGATTTGATAATACAGTGAAATCTTTATCAATTTATCGAACTAAATAACTTTGGCTCGCATCATACTGACGTGATATAACATGCCCACTGCGTCTTGGTTGTAAGTTATGGGTAAGGTTGATTCTAATAAAGGGGAAAAAATACCAAATTATTCAGAACCCCATTTGTGATGTGAGGCGTGAAGTCATATAAGTAAGCATTCTCATTTTTCTAAACAACATTTCGCCTCCCATACATGAGCAACGATGTAACTCATAAAGGTTACGTTTTGAGACGCCAAACCAATGTACCGTGAAGCAAATATTACTAAAAGTTTCGTATACACCATAGGGAGTCGTTGTTTAGAAATAGAAAAGCTCTAGTGCAGGAATACATCGGTTTATCGATATCGATAATTTGGCATGTATGTATATTTATCGATATCGATAATTGGTATACGTTTCGTGCTAGGTGTCGTAAGAGGCGATTAAGGTACCGAAACCGACAGAGTGATATCATTATCATCATCAAAAACCCTAGCCAAGGTAACATTTGTATGTTGGATTTGTTGTATTCAGTATTATTTTTACAATTCCTGTGATGTCTGATGTCCATAACCCAAGTGCTTAAAGCGACTTACCTCAGAGTCAAGTCAATGTATAAAATGTTTTGTTTTTGTCTTATTGCGCTCATAATAGCTCTTACTCAGATACTTTCCCCCTTAAAAACGAAATAGAGTAATTAAGTTAATGTGCCCGGATTGTTGAAGCATGCTGGTCTCATTTAAATTTAATTGTCTCTAGTAGTCATCCGTTGCTTTGTTGACAGGAAATCTTTAAGAGTGGAGTGTTACTGCAGTTCTGTTTTTTATTGGTAGAGAAGTTTGGTAGTAATAAACAAAAATATTATTTTTCATGACCTTAAATTAAGTTGGTGGTCTCTAATTGCAGGAATATTGGTTGATAAAGCCATCTTTTTATTTTTATTTTTATTATGTTTAAAAAACTCTTAGTTATAACATTTTATTAATTCACTTAACGTCTTATACGTTGACTTGACTCCTCAGTTGCTTAAAGCACTTGTGTTACAGACAACAGAAGAAGAGGGGTAATTTGCCTATATGCCCTTTATATATAGGCCTGCTGCTGCCCATCCCCCCTTTTTCATATGAGTTTCGGTAATTCTAGTGGATATACCACCATTTGTCGGTTTCGGTACCCTCTTACGACACTTAGCACAAAGGGAAGTACTATTCTGTTCTGCCGGTTTACCCGACTAAAAAAGCTAATACATCCAGGGCATGTTGCATCATCACAAATATTCAGCATATAAATGAACCCACGACCATTGGCGCACAAGACAGGAACAGCTCGTCGGACCCCTCGAGATTAGACTGTCGTAACAGGCTACGAGTTTTATCGACAAACGCCAATAACGCATTTACATCACTAGACTTTTTTTACTATTCCTAAGTTTTGCCGTTTTGTCAAACTGCCAAAACTATGTAATTTACTGAATGGCTTGTCTATTTGACATATGGGTACCGATTTAATCTGTTTTCGTTCAACTAAGCAAATATTCTAGTTCTAGGAAACCTTCAACATTTCTGCTGCAATATTCTAGTTGGAACTAGTTTTCTGTTGTGAAACATCATAACTTTCTTTTTACATTTGCCTTTTTACATTTTTTCTAGCAAGGTTTTTAAACAAGAAGTCTGAGTTATAAAACGACGATTGTAGTAAATGTCTAAAGCTTTATTGTAACTACACGGACTTCGATTCTATTTTTTTATTATGATTAATACGACAAACAAGAATATATTCCGTGTTTTAATAATCGTCACCGGAGCCTTAAAACCTTCGTAGTGTCACAAGGGTATTACTAGCGAAAACATTATATTGCATTACCGATTAATTGTACTGCCTTCCTAAAGACACTGAATTTTGACGGTAGAAATAGGAGAGAATTAGACGCAGACGACCTTTGCATCCACCTTCTGCGAAGTACTTTTAAGTCGATTCCAAGGGCCTAGGCGTGAGGTACCGGCAGAGTAGAATAGTAGCTCTCTCTGTACCAGGTCGTAAGAGGCGACTCAGGTGCCAGAACTGACAGATGGCGGTATGTCCATCCGAGTCAGTGTAGGTTAAATGCATAGGGTGTGGATGAGCAGCTGCATTCTCGTCGCAAAAACTGCGCTCCGCGATTGTCAACATGCTTGCTTAGCACGGCAGTTATGGGTAAATTCCACCCTTAGGAAGGCCTTTGTCCAGCAATAGACTTCAAATGGCTGTAATGATGATGATGAAGGGACTCTAGGTGCACTGTCAGAATTACGAGTGAGAAACATTACCTGCTTGGGCAACGATCAGATCTTACCCAAAGTGTATCAAGGGGAGGATTTCTTCAATGGCTTCTCATAGTGGTACAGCAACTCGAATTGATGGAATTGTGATAGCGCTCGTGTTAAGTTAGCAGTTGTGATTATCACAGATCAAATGAACAGATCGCGATAACATCGATTTGTTTTATTTTGTTCCTTTGAGATAGGCTTGGTGGCAAACAAATAACTTTGCGAGAAGGATTCTGCTGCCCACGCTCTTGGTTTTGTGTTACTCTGTTACGCCAGGCTACATCCCAAAACTCAGTTCTAGCAACTCTCTTACGACACCTATAAACCTTATATATATACATACAAATATATATATGTGTATTTTTAAACCTAATATATAAAATACTTCACCTGTACCAGGTATCGAATATATATATGCGACTGAGGTACTGCATCAGACAGATGGTGGTATATTCATCCGAAGTAGCGTAGTTTATGTGCTTAAGGGTATATGAGGGCGCTAATTTAGGGCGAAACTCTTCCTTTTTTTGGGAACTCTACATCCGGTAGTGGGCGTCTAACGAGTGATAGGATATATAATAATGGTATACTTTTACTTTAATATTAGATGATATGAGTTTATCGGAAATTAAAACGTTGCTAAGACGTTCAAAATAATTGCATGTCTGTCTCTGTCATCAATCAATAACCGTCACAACATTGAAAAATATCATCTCAAGAGATCACAGGGGGCCATTTAAACCGGGAAGTACGTGTCAAATCTTGTTTTTTCTCAAATATCAGCATTTTTAATGTAACTCCAACAGTTTTTTTCGTGAATTTTCGCGCTTTAGGTTGGTATCTAATCATAAATTCTAATGTCAAGCGTTGAAAATCGTCCATTTTAATAAGAGTCGTGTGACGAGGACACTTGGTGTTGATGAAGCGTCCAAAAGAAATTGGCCTACTTTAGGCCGATGACTCGTCAGTTCTGTAAATATACAGAACGTTGTTTTGGTCATAGACGCTTAAAAGACGTTAGACGTCACTGATTGCTGATTATTAGAATTTATTTATAGCATTTTATAGAATTGTAAATGCATTGTGTTTATTTCTGTGCCCGTGACTTCGTACGCATGGAATAGTGACTTTGGGTAGCGTATTCTCCTCAAAGTGGATATTTTCGGCCGTTTTTCATACACTTTTGATTGATGTTCCGCTCTTATTAGTCGTAGCTTGATGTTATATACATTAAGTTAATTCTTATTATATCAGCTATTAGTGAAAATCTCATCATATATATATATATATATATTATCAATCTTCTTTTATTTATTGATATTTCAAAAAAGATCTTATATATTATATACTCAGGACTGGAATAGGCTATTCATTACATATGTGTAACGATTTTGGCAGCGCTCCCCAGAATAATTCGCACGGTAAATGTTTTCCTACTCAATTGACACTTAACATTTTTGTCAATTTACACAATATATTTTTAAAATCATAACCTATGTGTTATTTTAATGTATAAGCTACATTATTATAAAGTTTCATTAAAATCTATTTAGCAGTTTTTGCGTGAAAGAGTGACAAACATCCAAACATTCGTAGTCACAAACTTTCACATTTATATATTACTAGGATTTAATTGGTAATTTAGTTTTGTGTGCTATGGTTTATTTTTTATGTTGGCAAAAAAACAGATAGAAATAGTGATGAATTTATTTAACACAAATCGAATACCGCGGCAGTTAAAACCAGAAATCAATCCCGAGTATTTCCACTTAATCGCTTAAGTCAGTAGGCAAAATAATTCCTCATTATAATGTTCCCATTCAAAGGCATTGTCGACCAATCGCCATCTTTATTTCGCTTCTAATGCTCTTTTTGTTCAGGTACAATTTTTGATAAATTATACCCCCTTTTGTTCGGAAAACTATCGCGGGCTCGAACAGGGGCTGAAAGGGTTTTTTATCTTGTAATTTGAAAGCAATAATGACTGCAATTGACTTTTTATTTGAGGCTTCAGTTCTAGGTTGCAAAGGTTAACGACCTTTAAATATGACCTAAATAGCTACATGCGAAATCCATTTTGATACTGGTCTGATCCTGACGTACATACACCCTATTTCCGACCATGGTAACCATATACTACTGAATTCCATTTGCATTGATCCTAACAGTCCTGAGCGACTTCATCGTTAGTTAATCTTTTCATAATACTACTGTTTTTAGTGCCTTGAAACGCAGTTAATTTATCTTTTTACATTACTTTTCTACGTAGGTACGTTTCGGCTACATTTTAGCAACCATTCTTATATTGACATAATATATTGTGCTCGAATTTAAAAGTAGCAATTACTTTCTCAAGATGTTTTTTATGGTGTTAATTTGATATATTTTTTAATATTATAGAAGATTTTATTGAACAAAGATTTCTCAAATTTAATTACCGTATCAATTCGGGATATATCCTATGAACTATATATATATGAACTGCGTATGTACCATTTGTTTCATAAGTTACTTTTGTAATTTTTCCTTTAACTTTTTTTTTTCTTTATATTCATCTACGATAACCGTCATGTTGCGGGCAATAGACATCCTAGAGACCTATAGACACTTGTAAAAAGCAAGGATATCACTAACGCGTTGCCAACGTGCCAACTTAAGGATATTATGTCACATTACCTTGTAAATTCACTGCCTTTCTCACCCTTCAGACCGGAACACAGCAATGCGAACACTGCTACTAGACGGTAGAAATAGATGAGTGAGGTACCAATGCAGGCGACCTTTGCAAGAGGTCTACCTTACATCTTTTCAAGTTGATGATTATTATCGTACCAATGTATTTAGAAAAAATACCGGGTGTTCTAATTTACTGGAATGTCTTAGTTAATTCCATCCAAATATTCTTTGTATAAATTATTGTAAGTCTAATTGTTAAGTAATATATAGGTATTATATATTATTACTTTGGTGGATGGTGGAGTGGAGTTATCATACCAAAGTGTATGGGGTTTTGTGGGAACAGATTTAGAAAAATTAAACTCCCTTCGGGGGTTACTGGCAACCGGTTCCGGTCTCTGGTACAAACCACTTAAAAACCCTTTTTCTTCACTCCGCCGAAATAACACCGATTCATCCCACTAAACAAATAAGAGCGTATGCGTGTAAGAAAATCTATATACAGGGTGGTTCATGGCATACCTTACTGCCCTACAGGGGGAGCGCAAGAGGGTTTCCATGTACAGGGTGTTGGAGAATTGTAAAAAATGTTTGGGACGACGATATTTTCCCGCGAGGTGACGGCGTAATGCTTTTTTAGATTGTGTTTGCCTCTGACTATTTTGAGGTTGGTATTTCATCTTACTTACTTATTTAGAGTTGTCCTCCTTTGTTATACTTTGTATTAGCTGATATATAGACATATAAAGCACAGCTCATTTGAGGAATGACAAAATTCGACATTAATAGTTAAGACTCTATATGTGTAAATGTGAAGGTCATATGGTGCATTCGGCAGCGTCAAGAGTCGTGGGTTTGATCCTCATCTAGGTCAAACATTTGCGTTTGTTCAATATTTCCTTATCAGTATATCAGCCATTGGAAGTCCATTGCCGAACATAGACCTCCCCAAGAAATGAATATAAGCCTCCCTAAGAAATGGAGAACTTTGCCCATAATTGCCGCTTTGGACAAGCGTGTTGTCAATCGCAGATCGCAGCTTTCGCAACGGGGATGCTGCTGCCCGTCCCCGTTTGTCAGTATCTTAGTCACCTCTTGCCAAAACCGACATATGGCGGTATATCCATCTAAAACAGTGTAGCTCAATTGCAGAGGTTGGGGATCGGCAGCAACATCCCTGTAACGAAAGCTGCGCTGTGATTGCCATCACGCTAGCCCAGCGCGGTAATTATGGTCTAAATTCCCCCATTCTTGGTCAGGCCTTTATCCAACAGTGGACTTTCAATGTACAATACGATATGATGATCATGGCTTCACGACCCATGCGTCAATTCTGCGTGCTATGTGTATTTATTGCTAATCCTCTGGTCTATGGTGGTTATTTTGGTTCTTATAGGGATCTCGTTATTCCTTAATATTTAGGTTACTATGTATAATTAAAAGGTAATCTAAGGTAAACGATGCAATTGTACAATTGTTAATGGGTAAGATATTTTTTTACTTTAACAAATAAAATTTGTCAACGATAAAGCCGCTTGGGATTGAATTGTTTTAACCACTAAATTTAGGACAATAGTTGGTTAGCGCCGAAGCCATCGGGGGTTTCATTATCGCCAACGTTAACACTACATAGGTGTTGTCGGTGTTTCTCACCACCAGTTTTTTGCAGGTTCCTTTCTGGTGGTTCACGTAATGAACCTGCAGAAATGTATATATTACATGACTTTTTGGGTCATCAGAGTTGTCTGTATTACACTATATAGTTATGAATTTGATCACTTCCTTATTAGAAATACTGATGTAATTATCATTACTTTTATAATTATTATTTTATTGTCGAATTGAAAGTGCTTGTCATAGGCCTACTTGAATAAAGGTTATTTGTGTTTGAGATTGAGAAACGAAAACCTTAATGTCTGTGTTTTATCACATACGTATAAATAAGCATTTCATCCCCCACTTCACACGATACACAAGTATTAAAAGACGTACGTTTAAAAGAGTATATTCCAAAGAGTATTCTCATAATCGGTAGAATCCTTCTTTCACGCCTCATGCCCACTTCCCGCATACAACGGGGTTATGAGTACTGTAGTCGCAGATAGAACGCGGCATCCGACATCATGCGAAATACCTACCTTGCGCAAATAATTACATTTAGTCTACGCATTGACTTGGTGAAATAAAAATATTTGAAAAACTTTATATCGCAGGATGATTATCTTATCATGCCGTGAGGTATCGGTAGAGTAGAATGGTACCTCCCTCTGTACTAGATGTTGTAAAATGCGTCGAAGATACCAGAACTGATAGATGACAGTATATTTATGTAAAACAGTGTAGCTCAAAGGCAGAGTTTGAAGATCGGTAGAAGAATACCTGCCACTAAAGCTACGCTCTGCTATTGCCAGATATATGTATGTTTATTATTATGTGTGTATGTACTAAATGCACCTCAAACTTCCACCAGCTTTAACATTATTTCTATCCAAAGGTTGCCTGTAAGAAATTGCATTTAGCGATAAGGCCGCCTCTTGTACCTACTATTCCATATTTTTGTGATGGTCTTGTGTTGTTTTCATTGGTGTAAAATAAAGAGTATATCATTATAATATGAGAATCTTAAATAATAAAGTTGAACGTTCCGCAATGCACCCTATTTTACGCTTGATTGCGACTAGCACCAAATGATAATTTGTTCCGGAACACAAACAACCCCCAACCCTCCCACTCAGCCACCAAGAAAAATCCTGCCGTAATTCACATCCCTTCTATAGTTCTTAATTTGTCCAACTGCCGTTTACTTTAGATATCGGATTTGATTCTCTGTGAAACAAGTTATTTACATTAAAATTCACCAATATATACAGATGTATTATGCCATTGGACTTTGGGCCTTATTGATCGTTGGAAACCCACTGCTGGACATAGGCGTCCCCAATATGGGGCAAGTTTTGCCAATAATTGTCAACGCGCTCGCCCTCAAAAACACGCTTGCAAAATTCTTTTTTTTTTCGTAGGCCTATATCCAGCAGTGGACTTCCAATGGTTTTAATGATGATGATGAACGGTAATAATAACTTAAAACACCATCTTTTGGCGACGTGCGTAGTTAATGTACAATTTTGATTACGTCACAATTAGTTAGACACTCTTAAAGTTGCCCTAATCTTTTTTTCCACTCCGACATACACCAAACGTTCAGTTATATCGGAATACAAACATCTCTCCTCCCCCTTCCTCCCCTTCTCCCGACCGTTTCCATCGCCGGAACATGTGAAATAAAACCAGCGCTTTCAAACCGGTTTAATTGGAAAAATCATCGGAATTTCTCTAAGGAAATATGGCGGTCGAAACGCGATGTGTATCGACATTCTTGTCGATAAGATATTTTGATTTAAACATGTATATATATTTATATAAGTGATTGTCGTGGGGTAGAAGAGATTAGTACTCCCTTTATAGCAAGGGTGACTGAGGTACCGGAACCGACAGATGGCAAACATTATATCTCAAATGTACTGGGTAGGGATGCTGAGTAGCATCACCATTGAAAGCTACACTCTGCGATTGCCGCAACGTTTGCCCAACGCGGCAATTAGAGCGAAATTCCACAAGAATGTCGTTGCGGGCAATTTGCCCGCCATGCGATCGTAAACGCTAAACAACTTTCACAACAGAAGCCACCAACATTTGCATTGAGCCGGCGTGGTGGGTCATGGGTCAATAAGGAAACTAGGGCTTGCACAAGGAACTTTAAAAAATACTGATGGTGATGGTGGGGCCCAAAATGTTCACCATTTTTCTACAACTTCCAAAACGGGTTGTAATTTATCGACAAGGATTCCTCCCTAACAATTGTAATAATTAAAAAGACTTCGATGAAATACACGTTTTTTGATAAATGTGAGATACAAGCAGTCTGTGTTTCCATGGAAACGTTTTAGATTTATTGCAAAACAAGTAAAAAGAAAAACTAATTTCCTATCATTCTGATTGTGTATAGACGAGTTTTGAAGGAACTTTTTTGTGATCAAATAGTCCTTACTTAGAATTCAATTTATCTTGCCCAATAACGTCTTTAGACAGTCAGACACTCCATTTTGATTACTAGTATGGATAGAATAGCACGCTGAAACGACATCTAATGGATCCAACATTACAGCCATTGAAAGTCCACTGTTAGACATGGCCTCCTCAATTTTACCCATAATTATCCCTGTGCATTTGAGCTACACTATTTCAGATGGATATCCCGCCAACTGTCGGTTTTGGTACCTCCATCACCTCACTCACCTGGTACAGGGAGGACCACTGTTCTCCTCTGTGCGGTACCACATGACAATCCTATTGTCAATTTCAATTTTAAAATAAAATAAAATGGAACTGGATTGGAAAATTTGGATTGACTTCAAGAGCAAAACTTTATAGATAAAAATTTCGTATCACGGTATTTGTCTGGAATGAATTTATTAATTACTGAATCGACTTGCTTACCGTTTACTGTTTGATTAGAGTGAGAGGTATTATAGTTTATATATCATCTTTTGTATTTTTACTAGTAATATTGTGAACGCGAAGTTTATATTAATGGATTGATTTATTCATCTTTCACATCGGAACGTTTGAACAGATCCGGGTTACATTTGGCAAAGATATAATTTTTTGATTGACACTCTGAAAAAGCACAGGCTATTTTTTATTCTGAAAATATATCTCTGTGAGATACTTTGATCTGGCTGTTAATATTTCTCCATGAAAACTGCACGATTTCTTATACATCCTTCATAGAATGACATAGACTTCCTACCGGTATAACAAAAGTTCCTCAGGGATGTAAAGCAAAGAACGGGGAAACAGTCGCGCGCGGAAAATCTAGTCCTAAATAGATATCCTATCGTTTTGAATTAAAGACTAGGAACTAGTGCTAATATGCACACGTTTTTCTACCATCCCTCGATATGAAATCGGTTCTCAAAGGTAGCAACAGCGACATACAATTTTAATAACGGAGCAAATACCAACATTAACGTAACTTATGATTATGGCTTCGTAAATTTCACTTCTCCCACAAAACTAAATCAATTATTAACTGAAGCTCTCCTCCAACAAAGGGCGGAGGGACACGCGACTTCGAGCCTTATTTGCTGGGAATTACGCACATGTTCGGCGGCACAGCACAATTGGCTTGGAGTAATTTGGTTCTCTATTTGTATAGGTAAATTTGGCACTTTTATTCGGGGTCCCTCTGGTGGAAAAGTTCGTTACGGTCGCATTTTTGGTTGGGATGACCAAAAATTGGGAAAATATGGAATAGATTTCGCTGTTTTAGATGATTCTCTTTTCACGATGATGTCCCCTTCCATATAGCACGTACCGCCGCCCGGACACTATCCATCCTCTTTAAAGTCCTCGCTAACGACGGCAACTCAAGCCGAGGTTCGTACTTTAGGAAGCCCTTAAGTGATCGCCGATCAACGGTCTTGATCCGAAACAGCGAGCTTCGAGTAGAGCGTAAAGTGGTATAGAACCGCTCACTTACAATTGGCCGTTTTTCCCCCGGAGAAGTTGGAACTGACGTCAGAGTCACCTAATATTAGATTTATCCAAAAATAAATAACCGCTGGCTTAATTCTAGTATGGATACTAAGCAATTCATGGTAATCCTACATAACAAAATCAAGGACCTTTACCACGGGTTTTCAATGGAAGAAAAATATTAAATAGCAATCTTATATATTCATGAGATAGTGTAAATATTTGACAAGTATCTTAAGGCCAACCTTTACAAATGAAACGAAATAGAATTTGAGTCCAAGAGCAAATAGTGGTTATAAAAATATTTATTTTCCATTCGGTACTCGTCTTCAAGAGAAATTGTTAAAGGGATTTATAATATTTATAAAACAGGCCGTGTAGTACCGGCAGAAAAGAATAGTATCCAATATTCAATGCCTTTATGGGCAAAATTCCCCTTTCTCTAAGGCCTATGTCCAGCTGTGGACTTGCAATGGCTGTAATGATGATGATGATTGTTAATGCACATGCACCATGGTCCCAAATGACCTCTGGCCAACAAAAGGTTAGAAACTAGCTTTTAATCATACCTTTATTAGTAATTTGTAATGAGTGACAGTACTGGTGGCGTCACCCTATGGGGTTTTCATAAATCACCCTTATCTCCACAAGTATGGAATACGAAACGATCATACGCAGACATAGTTGGGCGATGGCAGTATGGTGTCTAACGGTCGATAAATGGGTAGAACCACAAAACTGGTTTCATTCATTCAATTTCAATTTGGCTTGAAAAGGATACAGGCAAAAAAATTAAGTATACTTCACTTAATTTTTTGAAGAGAATTTTTTTAAAGATGACGGCACTGTTCATTTATATCCATTATTAAAAAGTCATAGATATAAATTACGAACATAATCTGGAACGTTAATGACTTGAAACTAATGCAGGTTTAACTTCAAAACTACGGAATTCATTTTAATATATTTTGATTCTCTGTGTACAGCTGGATCCAACTTGAGGGATATGATTATATCTCAATTTATAGTCGCAATATTTATTTCATGATAAACAAAAGTATATATTTCTTTTTTGGTAAATTCGTACATCTCATACATAGACCTGACTCCGTGGTAAACCGCTTAAAGCAACTGTGTTACGGTCACCAGACGCTATTGTCTGGAATTACAAATATAATGTGCCATAAGGTATCGGCAGAGTAGAATAGTACCTTCCCCTGTCATAAGAACCGACAGATGGCGGTATATCCAACGGAAACACTGCAGTTTAAATGCACAGGGCATAGGCAGCAGCATCCCCTTCGCGTAAGCTGTGCTCTGCGCTCGCCAACACGCTTGCCCAGCGCGGCAATTATGGGCAACATTCCCCCTTTATTGTGGAGGCCTATATAAAACAAATATCATAAAATAGGATTACTAATATCGGCGCCAACGGGCCTGTCAGTTAAGACAGGGCAACGTCTTTGGGGTCAGCCAGTAATAATAATAAAAGAGGATCAATTAAATTCTTTTTGAAAAGATTATCTCTAATAGCATATGACAAATTTCAGTATCAGCGACGATACACACCTATTTACAGTTGTTGTGTAATAGACTAAAGACCAATGTTGATTTAAGCACTTGTTTTTCGGATATCACACAACAGAGTTAATCACATTGATATTATATAGGCGAAAGTTTGTGAGTGTGTATGTTTGTTTCTATTTCACGCAAAGACAACTGAATGGATTTTAATGAAACTTTACAATAATATAGCTTACTAATTAGAGTAACACATAGGCTGTAAATTATAAAGATTTGTTTAAAGTATAACTATCTGAGTAGTTTTCGCCCCTAACGCCTGTCAAGTTTCATCCGCAAAACTGCTTGACATCGTTTTATAATTTACTTGTATTATTTATTACTCTTACGAGAACGGTAACTATGCGGGTGAAGCCACGGGCCGCTGCTAGTATATAATTACACAATTAACACCAAGACACAGAAGTAACACTAATTTTCATCACATAATTATTTTATTTAAGTGAGAGTCGAACTCATGACCTTTCACCCATAAGATAACACATTCGAACACGCCATCTGGTCGACAAGTATTTTAACCAATTGCTTTCACCTGTTGGACTGTTAGTTATGACACATCATACTGTCTCTCTCGCACTGTTAAACCGCTCCGTGGCCTAATTAAACAGGGATTATATCCGGCCCGGACATCCGGCCTTAATGCTGATTTGATCCGGCCTTTAACCGGTTCGGTTGCTCGTAAAAATATCCGCCATTTTGTTAACGGATTTACCTTTTTTACCTTTTAATTTAAGGGTTGCCAGTAAATTGAGAATGAAAATGTAGCTAAGGCGCCCATAATTAAAACCAGGTATTAGCGCCATGATTGCTAAGTGTGGATTGTTTTTTTTAAACGCTCTATTTAATATTTTGTTTTAACTAAGATGGCTGTTGGTAAGTTCTTTTGTATTACCTCCTCTTTTCCAAGTAACTTACAAGTTTAATAACTATGCTAATAACTCTAATCTATTTTTTATTCTATTTTAAAACACACTATTGCAGTGTTAACAAGTAGTGTTGTATGTAAAAAAAAAAATAATAGTCGAGTTGCTAACGCGCATATATATGTATTTAACTATTTAGGAACTATTCACATAACGTCTCATACATAACCTGACACCGAAATAAGCCGCTTGAAGCGCTTTCTTTAATGACAACACATAGAATATAATAAATCCTTACTTATATATATATACACATATATGTATATATATATGAAATGATGAAATTTATTATTTATAATGAAAATATATATATCATGAAATTTGGCACAGACAATCTTTAGACCCTGAGAAAGGACATTTTTTAATTCGAAATTAGGATTGTAAGTGGTCGAAAAGGGAGATGAAAAGTTGTGTGGAAGTTTCGCTATTTGAAAACTTATTTTTCAGACCATTTATTTGATATAAATAAAAATGACATTCAGAGTTTATATAAGTAAAGGTAAATAGATACGGTACCCAAAAAAACTATTCCACGCGGACGAAGTCGCGGGCACAGCTAGTAATAAATACTAATAAAATACTAAAATGCATACTTCAAACTCAGAATAGAAAATACATATTTGGAGCCCTATGTAGAGATCGAATTCACCACCTTTAGCGCTCAAGATAGGAACACTAACAAATGCGCCATCGGCCTGCCAAATACTACATGAAGTTTGATTATTCTGTTTTTGGATTTCTAGAAACTTAATATTTAACTGTTTATATCTTAGTGAGACTATTTTTTATTTATGATTTCTAATTGTTGATTAATTAATTTTAACGCAAACTACAGCGTGTTTAGTAAAATAACTTAAAAATATTTTTAAAATGTTTATTACGGAAAAAAAAGTTCCGTAATTTCGCTCATAACAATCTGGAATTCCAGAGGTAAAGCCCAGAATGTTACCGACCCGGAAATTAAACCCGAGCCCCTTAGGTTTTACGTCGTGCTTTGCACAAATCGACAGGGATCAAGTTTTTTATTATTTAACTTTTAAAGTATCCGTGACGAAACTTCTGAACAATAAAAGCTCCGCGAAAAGAAATGAACTGTCATTAATAGGTCCGAGACGTTAATAACTTCTTTGAGCGTTCGAAATTTGAAAATTCAAAAAAAGGAAAAAAAAACCCCAAAAGCATAAATCACACCTACGCGCGCAAACAAAGGCCGAAGTTCATACCAAAGAGGGCTGTTCCCACAAAAACTCATTGTTCTTGGCAACCATTTTTTAAAGATAAACTTGTACATTAGGCAAAGGCACACATTATATAGGGCCGACCGCCCGCCGTGTCATGGCTTTGTGTGATACGAATATCTGATATTCGTGAATTAAAAAAAGAAAAAAGTATCCACCTGTTTTATGGATTCTTTTGGGTAAAAAGCAATAATTGGGTCGGTGGGGATTTTAACACCTCAGATAAAGTGATTTGTTTGCGTTTAACATTCCTGGCTTTGGGACACGTGTTTCGGCACAAAAAAGGATTACGATGTTACAATTCAATTATGTACATTCAGACGAAATTACGTTCCAACCAAAGTACGTGTTTCATTTGTTTTGTCCTGATTTGTTAATTGAAAAACGATCATGTTTACTTTTACGTATATATTGCCAGTATTCCATCGGTTAGTTGCTGATTACTTATACAAATCTGATAGTGAACTCTACGTACTAAGCTTTGAATTCAAAATTGGTTGGCAGTTTTTGACAGGTCTGGTGTATTTTATGCGAGAATGTATTGTTTCTTATTTTATAAGAATGATAAGATATAAGATAAAGAATAAATATATAAGATAAACTATAAAGATAACGAAAGAATTTTAAAAGAAAAATATATTTGATATAATTATTATAAATGCGAAAGAAGCTCTGTCTGTCTCTGTGTTGCGCTTTCAGAACTAACCAAAACCAATACTACTAAACCGATTTGAGTAAAGTTTAGTACTTACATAGTCTAGAGCTCAATAAAGGATTAAGGCTACTTTTAAATGGCGAAAAAAGGGTTATAGCGGATTGAAAGAAAGGATGTAAAGTTGTATGGAAATAATTTTTAGGCTGTGTATTCGATATGTATAAATATGTAATAATATTCATAGTTTATAAAAGATTTACCCTCAAGGGGTAAACTACAATAGGGGATGAAATTTTTTTTGGAAATATGGCGACAAAAGGCAATATATTAACATTTAGGGAGTCATTACAAATTGTGAAACTGAATAAAGCGCAATTAAGAAATATAATGGACGGTGTGAATCTGCGCGCGGTGTTACGCGGTGATTGGATGCAATGGTACTCATAGATACTAGTGTTTTTTTTACTAGCATTACAAGACTGTCGACAAACAAACATACAGTCTGCGTAGTAGTAAGCGACACAGCAGCCTCGAGGCGCCCTTATTAATACAAAGATATCACTAACGCGCTGCCAACCTTGTGACCTGAAGATATTATGCAAACCAGTAATTTCACTGCCTCTCACCCTTCCAACTAGAACACAGCTACGAATTATTTGGCGGTAAAAAAGGTGAGAGTGAGATGCCAATACAGACGACCATTGTAAATTAGGTCTGTCTTGTGTAAAAGTAAATACTTTAAAGTAATTGTTATTTGTAGGTATTGAGTCAAGATTTATCTTAAATATATTCATAATGAAATCTAAAAGAGCCTCTATTTTCAGTACAATAATAATATATTTTGGGACGACGACAGGCGGAGTTACAGCACAATTCTCCGGTCCCCGATGTGCTATAAACTAGTTTTATTTTTTAGCTACCTTTTTTCTCTAGCATTTTTAGCCATAAATAGTGCTTAGAGAGAACTAATGTTCTTTTGTTTCTCACTTAAGAGGGACCGTGTAGAGACAAATAGGGCACACATATGTAGGTATATATAATTCTTGTATGTATGTCACTATACTATTTTGCTTATAAAAAAGCCAGTTTTCCCTGCGGTTTCACCCGCGATAAGTTATAGAACTATCTTACGAACTTTTCATCACCTTTTGCCTCCTTAAGGGATATTTAGTGAAATATTTTACACGTAATTCATGACTTTCAATGATCAATTTCTAACCCTTATTATTTAGCCCTGCGCGTATGTCAGTCAATCAGCTGCGTTTTTATATTTACGGATAAATGACGGAGAGTAAAGAGTGAGAGTGTTTGTGCTATTTTTTATAAGTACATTTTAAAATTAAATTAGGTAATTGAGATCGGAATTATTAATAAATAATTATGTATATTCAATTATTTACTTCCATCAATAATTACATTCGGTGACCGCTAGGTTTTCTTTAGGTTAATTACAATGCATTTATCTCAAGAAAAAAACACATAACATACAACTGGTGATAAACTATGTTTTTATATATAACTAGAAACAAGGGATTAGCAATATATATACGTTCAAGGGTTCCCGCGTAATATCTTTAATAATATGAGTCATACCTATGATGATAAATGAGTCCATGCATCCACAGATATCACTCGGGAACGCTTGGACCGATTTTACTGATTCATTTATTTTATTATTATAAAATCCGAAGAAGGTTCTCATGAAGGAGAAAATATAAAGAAAATTACGAGGAAGGTAAGGATTTTTGTAAAATCTTTCAAATG